>JAOBRG010389890.1:0-17210 GCA_027574985.1 Umimayanthus nakama | reverse complement strand
CGGGTGGTTCAAGTCGTTCAAGAAACGGGTTTAAATTGTGCTAGCCTTTTTGAGACACTGCATGTGTTCTTCAGAGGAATTCGGAGAATCGGGGGAGCTGAAACTGTGCTTGTTCTTTCTTTAGTTAACCTTTCGTAATACAACAAGGAGTACTCTAAGCTTTGGGACCTGGTAGCATTTTTTTCAAAATAAACCAACTGCGTGGTGTACATGTGTAGTTTGTCAAAATACCTTAGAACAGCTTTGAAAGTTTGTTGGATAGTGACCTTTACAAGAAAACAAGAGATTCCAGAAGAATTGAGGTTACAAATAATTTGTTGATTTGACATCATCGTGTTACAACAAAATTGCTTTTGGCATGTGGTCACCGGTATACTAAGTAGGTGATGGAAATATAGTGTTGGCACAGTTTTGATTTTCAAATGTGTTTTTATGTTACTCTTTTGCTGATCTTTAATTGCTTTTATGATTAGTTTACTGCCACTGAGAAGAAAGACAAAACCAAGTACAAGATCTACAAACACGACAATGCCTTAGGCTCGGTTGTACAAACCCAAATGTTTTTGTTTAGAAAATATATTTTATCGTTTATTTTGTCTACTGAAACACAGATACATGTATGTATGTCCGACTAACGTAACTTTGGTTTAACTCTTTAAGATTTGTTCTGCAGTTTGTTAACTTAAAGAACAGATGTCGTTGATCTGCACGTGGAACTTTGAACTCCAATTAAACATGATACTGCAAGCTTTTGTCAGGTTTTAAGATGATACCAAAAAAGGCGGCTAGTTTTGAACTTATCCGCTCGGTATAAAATGCAAAAAAAGAAAAAACCGACGCTTTCCCAAGCCAAGTGGCGCAGAATGCAGGCGCTTATCTTCAGTTTCCGTAGTGTTCAGCAGATAAGAACAGGACCTTAATTAGTCCATCGCAGGATAGCGCATACGCTAGTACTCATTTATACAGCTGATTCAATTGGAGCACTGAGTGGAATAACGTCCCTTGCTTAAGGACACAACGCAGTGGCCAGACCGAGATTCGAACTCATGACCTTTTTGTTACGAAATCAGTGTAAATGTTAGTATTTTTTCCCGGCTAATTTATACTACTACTCTGATCCGATTTTTCTCAGTCTACCCTAAAAACCGAGAGATAGTCTGGTGGGTGAAAGAGTTTTAGTAAAAGGGTCTTGTAGTCTCGCTTCAATCGGCATCAGTCCGAAAGCACAAACTCATATTTTTGCCTCGCAGAGAGTAAGGGAGGGGAGGAACAGGGGCGTTACCGTGTTTGTCTGCTTGTATTAATGCACGTGTGAGATGTGGGTCATTGCGTGCGCATACACCAGAGGGTTGCATATCTTATCATAACTAACGTGAAATAGCTATAGGCATTAGCATGACTCGTCCCTTCTTATTTCCCACGCAAGGTATCGGTAAGTCCCAATTTGCAGAAAATATGCATGTTTAATGATTTATGCAAAGAGTTTTCTTGTGATTATAAAGGGCGCTCTTCAACACTGTATAGACTTGGCTGTAGACTATATATATATAGTTGTAGTTTATTGACCGAGGGTCCCAGATTCGCGAACCAATATCTGGTATAGAAAACGAAACGAAATCTTTTTGGATGCAATATTCAGTTTTGGCAACCGACGGACCAATAAAAATGATTGCTTCCGTTAACCGCAGATGGTGGCCTGATAAACTTCAGTTTTCATTTTGTTTGTCACATTCAAAGTCAGTTCAGTTCTTTCTTGAATAAGTATGTTCTTATGCTCAGAAAAACCAGTTTCTACTAGTCTTTGTCTTATCAAACTGAAAGACCGCTTAAAGTAACTCTGTCAAGGGACACTTTTAAAGACTTGTTTTCCGTTCCGTCTTTTGGAGGTTAAATGCAATAAAACTGGACATTCGGGTCTAACAGTTGTAGTTTAGCGCACATAGGAATCATATTAACGATCATTTAAACACGTTTTGCAGGAACTGCGTAACTACATCTTTACTATATTCACTTCTTTTTTACCAAAGAAACGGTAATTCAATAGCTGTGGCGTAAACACTAAGCAACTTTAATTTTGAACTTAAACCACAGACAACAATTCGTAAAGTTCGAGGTCATGCGTGACTCGCTGTCTGATCTCATAAACTTGCTGTAATTTTTAAGATCGGTCTAAGAACAAGCGCGAAACCAGCAAGTCACACGCGTAATGTAAGTGTATTAATTTTACTTTCTTTATATCGTGTTGGAGTTCACAGAATGGGAAATAAAATGTTTGCTGATAGTGCATTAGAGGGTATTTTTTATCATTCTCGGTACTATCGTAATTTGTGAAAACGTTGCAATTTGTAACATAACTGATCGTATGTAGGTTTTGCTGGTAAAACATCTCTGAAAAGGTTTGGCCGCGTAAACACTCTCAGATGCATGAAAATAAAAAGAAACAAGGAGAAAATAATGTTTTGAAAAGCTTATTACAAATTGTGACAAAGGTTTTCTACGAATTGAGATAGGTACGTTATTATAGATTCATGCGAAAAGTTTCATTACAAAATGGGACATGTCTTACAAATTGCGAAAGTACACACTCCGTGAACAAAACAAAATACAACAAATGTGTGAGATCAGAAAGCGTGCCACAAATTACAGCAAACATATGACAGATCGAACTTTACGAATTGTCTGCCTGTGCTGAAACCTGCCATAGGCAAAAATCCAAAAAACAGGAAATTGTCAGTTTAAAATGTTGTCAAAGGAAAATTGCTACTAAAGAACCGGAGATAAAACACGTCGGTCGCTTTCGCGATCAATATTGAACATACAATAAGCCACTTCACGGCACTTGCCCACTCATGCGCAGAACAAGTTTAAGAATTCAGCTTGACGGGAGCATGCGCTTTGTAAACATGTCGAATTAGGTGAAGATGGTGAAAAGAGCGGTGACGGCGAACGATAGCACTTAAAAGTAAAAAAAACGTTGGTTGATTGTGGCCACTGCTAAAACTGTACCTTTGCTCTACGCATATGAGTCAGGAGCTGGCTTGGTGCCCAGTCTCTGATCAAGAGTCTGTCTGGCCGGAAGGAATCACCCTTTTAAAACTTTCAGTCAAAGTGTCTCGTGCCTTTGCAAATAAAAAGGCTCTATTGAGGCCAACTTTATCAGTATTAGTCAGATACTTAATAGTTTTTCATATGCATCATTAACGGAAACAAAGTTAAGGCCATTCTATTTTTTTTCAATCTCTCATTCTAGTGTAGTGATATTGTTATCGGAGTTTCAGACAAAGAAAAGCTTCTAAAAGGTATATTTTTAAAAAGAGTAATCAGCATTCTCATTCCGATCAAACTCCCACCAACACCTAGCTTTGAAAATACTAGTTGTAGCTTGTGTTTTAGTTCTAATATTGCGGAAGAGACATTTCTGTTGTATAAAACTGCAAAAAAATACATATACCCGACGATCTATATCGTTTGTTTACATTTTCTGTTTTCTTCCCCTGAGGCTATTAGAACGTGGGTGCGTCTCATTTCCAACTAAACTTAACTATGGCTCAATTTGTGGTCAGGCTAGGTGAGGCGTGCTTGAATGATTTTGGCCTTTTGCTTTAGTATAAATTATTCAATGTTCTCATCAGTAGATTGAAGACTAGCTTTCTTTAAGAATACTCTTTCCATTTGTGAACACTGTTGTTTGAAATATTAAACTAATATTAATATTATAAAAACTAAGATTTGATATCCTTCAAGTTTCCATATACCCTAAGTAACTATCTGAAACACAAAACATTTTTTACAACTGATGAATGTTGATTATAGCAACGCCTTCATGAAGTACCCTTATCCTCTTGCAAATGAGAAAACTAAACTAAAGAAATCTGCAATTTGAAGATGATACCAATACATATCACATCATACTGTAAATTCGAGTTTTCTCTAACTTTTAAGTGTTTGATAGTTCGGCAAACATAAGTTAGTAATATCATTAGCCGACAACTACACCAACGTAAGTATAGTAATGCTAATAATAATAATAATGATAATAGTGATAACAATAATAGTAAAAATAAGGCGCAAATTGGACTAAGAGTTTTCAAATGTGCAGTACAAATGGCAATAACGTAACAGTTACAGAATTGTAAACGAAAAGTCGAAGTGGAAAAAACGAAAAAACAGGATATAAATCTTAAACTGATAAATGGTGGAAGTGCTCTACCGTAATTTCCGACTCTAGCAATATATCTAACCGTTTTTGTGCAGCATTTGTTGCCATTTGTCATGCAAGTGAAAGAAGACTTTATTGAAATTCATAATTTGACAATTTAATGAGGGTCATAAACGATGTGACTCAATATTATACAAGTATTTTGTTTTTCTGCGGCACTCTAGATTTGTTTGACGGCTGGGTTGCATGGCTGCGAAACCTGCCAACGCATGTACATGACTTTCGACATGTAGTAGACATGATTTACAAAGCGATGTAATTATTCTCCTTTAGAACACAAGATAGTCTTTAATTTAAAACAGTCATAGAGTCGGGAGTCGTTCTCTATAATTAACTATACGGGTGTATTCCGCCCTTTGTTGCATTGTATTCAGACTGAGTTTCCTGTAGATTCAGGCTGCTTTTCGAGGGGCTTATAGACCATAAGAATAAGATTACTTCTAATGTCCTCCGAGATTTGTCTGAATTTATGTTATCATTTTCTTCAGTTTGGTTTGGGATAGAGTAAAGACTTTTTTTGGGGGGGGGGGGGGGCTGACACAGGTTTATGCGGCACCACCCACCCTTATTATGACTGGTTGTATGACTACCTGTACTGAGCAACTGATAGACTGAACTGTATTGGTATCGCAATATGATTCGTCTGGCTGCTATGACTTTTAACTCTGCGATCTACATAAACATGAAGATGTAGTCTGGTAACAACTCACAAACCACAAACATATCAACAAGCAGTTCATAACTAGCTAGAGTAGTTTCAGTTTCGCAATCAACTCTGTATAAATTGTCATTTGAATCATTAAGTGATTAACAACACTTCAGGCTAAGTACCAAGAATGTTTTCCTTTTTTAAAACTGTTTTGCTGAGTAGTTATTGCCAAAGCGAAGTGTGTTTTATCTTATTTTAAGTTTCAAATTTAAAATTGTGAGGCATCCTAATTTTGTGCTTCTTCAATAACAACTCCTCAACCGTCTACGCGTTTCATGCATTAACCGGATGTGACGTTATATTCGTCGAAAAACTCGAGCGAACCACGTGTTGCTAAGTTCATTGCATCTCACTTTCGTTTAAAGTCTGTAAGTTTACTAAACACAAGAGTGTAGTAGAAAGACACAACTTAAATTTTTTGTTTAAGTCGTGAAGCAATGTAGTAGAAGCATGTTTCGACCTCCATGTGACCATCAGATCAGGGAGGAAGTTATAACTCTGACATGCTGACGCAAGCAAAAGGAAGTGAATCACATTATTGGATGACAAAGCGAGGACCGGCTTGCAGGTAACTTCAGCCAGGAGTGGCACAGGAAACTAACGGATTCTCTGCAGGAAAAAACAACTTTTTGAGAGGAAATAACCCTGTTCTCACGTTATTCTTTAAACACTTCCTTAATTAATGAATGAAAGGAAATCAATGAATGTCATTTGGTATGACCTGGTTGAGTTCTGGGACATTAACAAACAATTGAAAATAGGATCAGTGCTAATTAAACTGCTTGGGTTTCGCGAATTTTATACTTTTCTGAGAATAATCCTTGACCTTGGTCTATTTCTGTGCCATTTCAACAATATTGAGCCTTTCTTGAGTTAGGTCCTATGTAGTGTATATGAAAAGAAAAAAACGGAAGCTGATCAAGTTGTTTTGGAACATTTTGTACCGACTTTCATGCTAAGCCTGTATCTAACATTGATTATGTTGATTATAATGATGATGAAGATTATAATGACGATGATGATGACGGTGATAATGATGATGATGACAGTGATAATGATGATGATGATGTTGATGTTGGCCGTGATAATAATGATGATGATGATGTATACAGGTGCTGCCAATAGGCAGCAATAAAACTAGAAACTGAAATAAGAGGGTCCATCGGACCCCAGCTGTTAAAATTGGGGGTCCAATTGCTGGATCTGGAAGTCCTTATTGATTCAAGATAGGGCTGTTCAGTTCCCTGTTGCTCGTGCTCACGAGGTCGAACCAAAAACATGTATCTGTGTTAGGAACGTCTTAGGTGCCGATCAAAGAAAAGTTATGGGGCAGGGGAATTTTCAGTTTGCAAGAATTTTCTTTTTCACTCACTTCATTTTTTAGTAACTTGACCTTGCATGTATTTTTTGTGTGTCTCCCCACCCCTACCCTCACAACTTTTCTAATGGTTCGTCCCTTACAACAGGAAGGATGACTGAATATTCTGTGGAAACCGGTCTCGAACTGAAGCGGATGCTTCAACTTTGAGTTGAGTTCAAACTAATGAGAGGGGAGTGTTTAGTTCGTATGTGCAGTGAGTTGAATAGCAAGTGGTTCTTTTGTTTCAAGATAGCAACAATCGTGATCAGAAATATTGGGAAATGTTGAGTAAACGCTATTAAACCTTCAAGAAATAGGATTTTTTGTGTGCAGTCAGAGTTTTCTGCTAAATTACTGAACAGGGGGCAAGATTGATCCAACTAACGTTGTCAAACCTTTAGATCGTTTAAATAATTTTATAGTCCTAAAACAGTTTAAAAATTAGAAGTAATAGTTTTCTGGCCGCCATAATGACTTCTTCCCAACAACCTTTGAACACGATTGTAGTTGGGTAGTGTTTTAGGATGTGGGCGCTTGCTTCGTCACTTAGTAATGATTGCGGAGGCTTTAAAAAACTGCCGAGAGACACACGCGGAAAGACACTTGCTATATACACAAAAACATATTTTTTCTATTTTTTTCTTGTTCATGCGTTTTAGATATTTTATTTGTATCGTTGTAAATTGCATTGGTTGTCAGTATATTCCTGTATTTTAATGTTATCACTATTAATTTTATTGTTTGTTGGGGCCACAAAATGACCATTGGGCGATAAAACCAATCGTTATCTCGGATATTGATTTGCATTTTTTGTAACTCATGCATTTATTTCCTCTTGAATCGCGATTGAATGAGCTCCCACGAAGTGTTATCTCCTGATTTATCGACTGTTAAGCGCTCTCAAGGAACAAGGTTTGCATGATGTAATCAATTGAACAAGTAAAGAACGACACGAATTCAAAAAATGTCATCAGATTCCACACTGGCCAGTAACTTTTACTGTTAAGGAGTGTTAAGGAGTGTCAAATCAAGGGTGCTTAAGTTACACAACCCCCCCCCCCCCCCATCTTTTCAGCCAGGGCAAGTTTGCTGCTTACCCACTTAATAACATCAGTGACACGTGTTATACATTAGAAGATTTAAGCCAAAGAATTAGTTGTCATCTTATATCAAACAGCAATGAGTGGAGTAGCTGCTTTGTTCGCTACCAAGTCGAAACATGCCTTTGTGTTTCTATTTTTATGTAACACGAGTTTAAATAAGGAAAAACAGCTAGGAGGATTTCGAGGTTTGCCTTGAAATTTGCTTTTTTACCTTAACCTCTTGTTTTGGAGCAGCCTTTTTTCTTATACATGTAAGGTATAATTACTGTTATAACCTGGCAACTATTAGTTGTGAAACCAATCAAAAAGTTAGAAACTCAATAAGCAGGGCCTGGTTGCTCCAACTCCCGATTAGCACTAACTGATCTTTGCTGGTTAACTCGATACGTATAGGAGTTATTAAGAATTAGCCGAGATTAGTACTAATCGGACTTTCAACAACCGGGCCGGTTTTCATTTAATAGTTAAAACTAAAAACAATTTTAGATGCTGTCATAGAGTACACATGCTCATAACGTGAAAGTGACCTCCCTAACACAACACCCCCCCCCCAACCCCTTCGTTTTTTGGCCAAAAAGTTTTACCCCCTGACAAATTACCAAACACTTTTGCATAATTGTTTCTCGATAATAAACACTTCTTTTAACTCTAATAAAGTGACGTCAGCATTGATGACGTCATTATACTAAATGAGGGAAAACAAAAGTTTGCTCTCAAACTTCCAATTTTTCAAGTAAAAACGATTATAAACCCATAAATAGTCACTTTCGTTTGGGTTTTTTTTACCATTTGTAAATACAAGTTATGTTTTCTAGCTATTTAGAACTAAATGTTTCAATTTTAAGAAAAATCTCAAAAAGATCGAAAACCAAGAAACTCAGCCATCGGTGACCATCTTGGAATTTTTGTAGTTATTACCAACTGCAGCTTATATCACATAGAAACAATGGTTGTTACTGTTCAAATTAATTAGTGGGTCATCCACTAACTGCTTGCAAAAGGGCGTGTGCTAATTCCTAACAAAGACAATATCTTGGGAGGGGGTTTTAACGACCCCTCCCCCTCCCCTTCTCCTCCCGCCTCTCCCTTGCCTGTTTATGTATGGGACTGAAATATCTTTTAGGGGTTGAATAAGAAGTGAAGAACTAAAAGCAAAAGTCTACGTAGTGCTAAACTTTGAAAATATGATCTGATAACTAAACAAGTCCTTAATAGTTAAACCATCGTTTTGCCCAGCAATTTTGAAACATCTTGTTTAAAAAGTTGGCAAGCGTGTATTTTGTTTCTCAGAGTTAGGAAAGAAATTTGCTTACAATTTAGCGTTTTAGTTTAAATTCGACAACAAGTTTTGGGTGTTTTGTTCTAGCCGTAGAAATTTTTCGATGATCGTACGGTTTCGATACTCATGTCTCCGATATTGTTCCACATGTTATGCTGAAACTTAGTGAAGAGTTATTGTGTCATACTCGACGGATTTATTACTCATATTGCTTGAAGCTTGAGTTTGAGTCATCAAAAGTCTGCCTGAAATTATTCATTTGGAATGTCCTCTTTTTCCATGAAAAGGATGGGGATTAATAATTACACTAAAAGGCATTCATTCTTATGATAATTATTTCCTCTTCTGTAACCGTGCCAGGACAACCTTAGCCTCGGTCTCATGTAAAAACAATTGTAAAAAGCTGGTTATCTTTTAGGAACTGTGAAATGGACAATTGAGTTGTGCTGCTAACTGTCAACATTGAAGCTTGGTGAGGTCGAATCGAAAGCACATAACTGACATTACTTACGACAGAACATGACATCATTAACCCTGTCCGGCCCTAGGGGTTGAAATTTTAACCATCGCGAACTTCCTTGATATGCAAGGTAGACCTACCAAATTTGGTGACTCTACGGCTGAAATCTTTGAAGAATAAGATTCTGGAAAAAATTGCTTCAAGGGTAGATTCATTGGTCGCCATCTCAAATTTGTATCTATGTCAGAGAAAAATTTAACTGGCAGAATAAATGCCGTTTGATCAAGCCAAATAGGACCGAGTAGCTCGCAATCGTTTATTGAAACTTGACCTGCGCATGCTCTGCTAGAAATTCAGAAATGTATTTGCAACGCCCTGTTTTCTTTGTATGCTTATTTATACGTGACAACATCCATGCTACACGACAGCCAAAGAGGATCCTTAGCCATCAGTACGGCGACGATAAAAACACAGGACAAAAATTTTATGCAATACTTATGGATCGGATGTTAAGCAAACAAGGGAGAACTTCCATTTTTACTCAGATTAGTGCAATTTTATACATTGCAGTTTTTGTCAGCTTAGCGATCCCGTTAAACGGGACCAGTTTTCTATGATTACTAACTCTATCCCTGTGTCAATGGCTTGAAAAACAAACCCTTCACGGCACCAACCTGTATACACTGTAGCTAATATAAATGGGAGTAGCTGGGGGCTAAAGGTCGCTGATTAATAAACAGCATGTTAGTAACGCACTCATGCCACCAAGTGCTTATCAGGCTTAGCTGAGGTGTTTACAAGCTACTTTTACATGCTTTTATCGAACACTTCATTGTGAAGGAGAACGGAATAATTTGATTATATATTGACTACATGGTGGTGCCAAATATCAGAACAAGAAGTGCAGAGCCTCACAACTTCATTTGTAGGTTTTCATCCGTGGACGATTCCGTGTTGATGAGTGATTGGGTTCCTCACCACACTTTATTTTGACGAATTATCTTTCAAGCATGAAAGCACGAATACAAAGTTTCTCTTGAAGAGTTAGTTTAGATTATAAAACAGACAACCTGATTGTGTTCTAGGAAACCTTATCACATGAGCAATGAACAGTTATTTACTGATTAGTGTGAGCAAGTGTGCGTGTATTTCGCAATTTTATCTTTTTGAAGGGTATCAGCTCTAGACGTTCTTGAATGGTAAGAAAGTATTATCTGATTTACCCTTAAACAGGCAGGCTGTTTTGCCGCACATAAACAGGCAAGTTGGGAAGGTTCGTTGAACACCCAACCCCACCCCCAACCCCCCCCCCTCCCCCCAAGCTTTTCAAAACGGTTAAAAATATGCACATGTCCTTTGGTATGCAATAAGGGTATGACCCACTAATAAATTTGCATAGTAACAATCATCACTTAATTAGCCGCTGTTGCCATGGTGACAAAAATATTTTCGATTTTTGAGATTTTGCTTTAAAATAAAAAAAGCTTATTGGAAATAGCTAGAAAACAACATTTTATATGCCAAAACTACAAAATAAGTAGAAAAAAAGAAAAACTGCAAGTTTTTAATCATTTTATTCCAAAAATCGAAAGTTTGACAGCAAACTTTGACTTCGGGCAATTAGTATAATGACGTCATCAATGATGATAATGTCAAAAGATGTGTTCATAATCGAGGAACAGTTATGCAAAAGCGTTTGGCAATTGGTCAAGAAGCAAAAATTTAACCCTCGGAAGTCCAAGCTATTTACTGTTACAAGTTAGCCCAAGGGGGGGGGGGTCATTTCGATCCCCCCCCCAAAAAAAATTTTCGAAACAGCTGCACACAAAAGATCAGGGTTTTGCATGGAAGTAGCTTTTGGTTTGCTAATTACTTTCCATTACAGCAATCAAGTTTTAGTTAAGAGCTGCTGCTATGGCAACGGTCGTTTCATAACATGTCCTCCATCTTGGCCGCCGTCTTGCATTTTTCAAAAAATTTTATTTTACGCAAAAATAAAGCAAATTTTGCTGGAATTAGTAGAAAACATGTATTTTCAGCCTAAAATAGGAATATAATTGAGAATAGAGTCTAAAAGAAGAAATGAGAACCATTTTTCCAAAAAATTTACAGTTTTTCATTTCGAACTTTAATTTGCATAATTTATTACGCATAAATTAAAAAATGATTACGTCATCTTATTAACGTCAAAAAATGCGCTCATTATCAGACTATAGCTACGGAAAGTTTCATTTTGATTAATTGAAAGCTTCAAAATTTAGATGGGAAAAACCTATGGGGGCGTCCATTTGACCACTCCCCTTGGACTTTCGAGGGTTAAGACCAAAAAAACCCGAGGGAACGCCCGCCTCCCCGGCCCGCTAGATGAAGGGTTAAAGTAGCCTTCATGGGTTGTAAAGGCGTTTATACCACTTATGCATTCCAATAGTAAATAATTGTTCTCTTTAGCAAGATGTAAACTATACAAGTGAGCTAGAACCGCCAAATTGCTAAGCCATGCTACAGTTGAACAGCGGTGCCTGACCATTGCAGGCTCATTGCAATCCCAGTCGATGTGTTCGCAGCACGAAACTGGCATGAGTGTTTTGGACATGAAGTTAAAACTGTAGAGAGACCAATAGGCTAATTCAAAAACGGGACACATTTTCTCTCAATATGAGCCTTGCAGCATTTTAATACAAACAAAGCAACACTAATTTTTTGATACAACTGTTGATAAGATCTACCTAACACTTTAACTCCAGTTACTTGTTTACAGGGCTATACAAAGTAAGTATATAGGAGAATTTTGTACTTAATTTTGAAAGTTTGAAGTTGATACTTAGGTTTTTTGGTCATGCAACTAACCAGTTTATACTGCATTTGCATTTTTAGGAAGGATAGCTGTTGTTATATCTACTTAGGACGCGTTTGCGTGGCCCCGTGCTTGAAAACTAGTTTGCTTTTTACGTGCAAGCTTGAAGACCCCGAGGAGACTCTGCCACTCTGGGGTAAACGTTTTCGATGTTATCACGTGACAGATTTTTATCCTTAGAAATTTCGAAACTTGTGAGATAATACTTGCGGAAATACTAGTTGGTTTGATAGCAGGGAGAAGCCTGAACCTGTTTTTAGAATTTGGTAGACTTTGCCACTGTAACAGTTAACAGTTTGTTTTTTTCCACAGTTTTATACTAGAAATAAAATTGATAAGACAGCACAATGTGGAAGGTGCAAGAATGCAACCCATAAGGGATTAACGAGTTTCTTCACCTTTGTTTACACACTAAAGATTGCAGAGTTAAAAAGACAGACGAAGATATTTTGCATGAATCGAAAGCAACTGAAATGTCTACCATTAGTGAATTCAAGAGAGAAAAGAGCATACACTATAGTCAGTTTGATCTAATATAAACTATCAAAGTAAACATTACGGTACTGTAGTGGGAATAACCAGGATATGAAACTCTACTTCTGATGCCTCAACCAGCTGGGCGGGTTACCCAACTGTAGTATGTGAGCGTTTACATGAGAAAATCATGAGATACAAAGTCTTACCCCGCCTAGGCGGGTAACTAGCTCGAGCAGAGTGGCTCTTACTTATGACAACAGCGCATTAGTTGGGACTGTATGATGCATGGTAAACACAATCCCACATACTACTGTTTGAAAAGAAATTTAGGTAGTTTACCAGTCCGTTAAATAATGTGTTTTTAACGTTAAACTGGCAGCCTTTCATTAGTCTCTAATCTTCTTTGCCCAGTTCCTAGCAACAAAATTAGAACATCGTACGAAAGCGATGCAGATACAAGACGCAGCGTTTTACGTAAAATATTTACACACTTAAAAAAATAGTGGCTATAATAATACATGTAAAGGCAACAATTCTGTAGTAGCATTAGCTCTTTTACTTATACCTTACGGTATAGATAATACAGGTTAAAATTAATGTAGAACAAAACCGTGCAGCTATAAGGTTGTCTCCTGTGTGTAACCACCACAAAAGATGCGCTTGCATTGGTTAATTGTGCTATACTTGCCACAACCTGCAAAAATCACAAACGCACCCTATTTTTGAAATGTCTAAGAAACCTTGTTCCCACCTCACTTAACAACTGATTTGAGATAAACCAAGTCCACTCTTATGAAACGAGACAACATAGTCCTTAGTCGAGGACATTTAGATTCACGTTAAGTATGCGAGCTCCCTTGCCATTTTAAAAAGCGCATCTCATAATATTTAATACTACAATCATAGTCAATAATGTTGGGACGGTCCCCCTTCCCCCCACAACAATGTTGAGTAAACGCTATTAAACTGACAAGACAAAAGACTTTTTATGTGCAGTGAGAGTTTCAAACATTGAAAAGGGGGTAAGGGGGATCAAAGTATAGTTTTTATAATGTTTTGACCGTTTTCATAATTCTAAATTTGTTTTAAGATTAGAAAGTATATTTTTCCGGCTTACACAATGACTTTGTCCCAACGACTATTGACCATTATCAATTGACTCTTGGGCGAAACGCGTTGGCAAAGTTTCTTTCCTGAAAGATACATCGTTGCCCAACTTTTTGGTGTTATGATAAGTATCACCACTCGTGTTTCTTTGCATGGTTTAAACTAAACCATAAAAAGTCGGCGACGATAATTACACACAATAAATCAGCTCGCAACGTTCAGCAAGCGTTGTTACCAAGCCCTTCACGGTCGCGCATGAAGTCGAGGCTATTGCGATCAAAAGCCTGTGGCATACAGTTTGAGCCCGCGCACAACAGCAAAATTAGTATGCCTTCTCCTTTATCGAACGCATTTATTATTTTTTGTGTAGAATATTGTTCTTGTATGTTTTCTTCCTCAAGAGTCAAATTATTTTTCATATAATCTTAACTTTCAAGTTATTTATCAGGGCCAGTGTTTATATATTTCGTTGCAACACATAAAACTTTACAAAAAACAGCTCATATAGTTTCTAGACACAATAAAAAGAAAATGTTGTATGGTCGTGACTATTAAAATGTTACACACAATTAAAAGTTGTTCAAAAAGTCAAAAGATAAAATGTTGAAATATAAAACTTCTAAGATTAAACGTTACAAACATCTTGGCAGTGAAACGTGAACAAAATCAAAATTGTTCGAGATAACAACAAAATGATCGGTGTTTATAACATTTCAAAGTGGTTTTGTTTTGTTTTACCAAACCGGAGTGTTAATGAGGTCTAATAAGACGGGCGGTATAAAGTTCAAAATGTCAGAAAATTAAAAGTGTTGATCACATTACTTTTTATGTAACCTTAGATAGACAGTTTTAAAAAACAAACGTACTTTGACAACAATCTTTTTTAAAACAGCTTGCATCTCTCTAACCTAACGACGACTTACAAATATTGAAAAGTCGGACCTCTCCCAATAATCGACAATTGTAGCTGTTTTTATAACAGCTTAGTTCTCCCCCACAACAACGTTTTCAAACACAATATACAAAAACACTCTTTTGATAAGAACGTTTAATTTTTGGGCTGAGGCTGAGTGTTCCTAAAATTTTTGAAGATTTCAGCCTCGAATGTTCTTAAAATGTTCTTAAAGATAATTGTCAGTATTGGGTGCCTCTATACAGTTGCTACTTTCCATTTGTACAAACCAACTGAAAGCACAGCAACGCTTTGATGAACTGGTTCCTTCCCTGGCCGGCAAGAAAGAATTATAATAATTTTTATAACTTGTACATGAACAACACTTAACATGGCTAAAGGTGATATTATACTGATGAACATTAGCCGAGACAAAATTGTTTACATGATCTTATACAGCATCCAAATACAAAAGTTCCTCGTCGTCCCTCAGCCTCAGTATTTTCTTAGAATAATTTACTTTTTGATCACGTTTCAGCCTCGTGTTCTTATGAAAAAGGCCATTCCTACAAAAAAGAGTGTAAGTAATATCATATATGCGCGATCAGTTGAAAGATTTGAAGAAATTACGTGACTCAGATTTCGTGCAACCTGAACCTTGAGCAATACACTTCTGGCGACAGTCCTTTAGCTGCATACTAACCATAGTCAAAAACAGGCGTCCGAATTGTTAAACTGATTTATCGTTAATTGAGGGTATCTGCTAAAATAACTTATGTCCCTAAACGTATTAAGAGCTGTCAATATACAAATATTTTGCTGTAGCCCTGAAATGCTTCTATACGTTTGTAAAACGTTCAAAGTAAAAGCAATTGACCCTTGCCAGATAATTTCTGTTTTCCTTAAAGACGCCATTTACAAAATACTGTGTTCCGTACAAGTAGTTACAATTGAAAGTGTTACTACAAAACAGATGAACAATACTTTAATATAAATTGACTGTTTAGTGCAAAAACATTTATGCAGTTGTTGCGCAAGCTACCGTATATTCGACCTTCTGACAGAGAAATGCTTCTACATGTAGGAGGAATATCAAATATGTTTCAATTGAAATATAATATTCCTAGTAACCCTGATTCAATAGGTTTTGTTTTCGAACAAATTTTTCCTGCACTCTCTGAATTTATTACGAGACCTTGATTTCATTGATCTGACCTTGGGCTTTTTTACTTTGATAGCCTATACGTGCAAAATGTTTGATTATATTAGAATCTTCCACCTGAAAGATCACCCTACGAATTTTCCTCAACAACTTGTTTATTCAAATACAAATTAAATGATATATAGCTGTTGTTTTAACAAGAACATTTGATCTTAATTTTAATGGAGTAAAATTGTTCTAACTGCAAACATTTCAGGAACCCTACTTTTACTTTATGATGTTAAAGATGCTGACTTATATTTCATTTCAGCGGCACAGTAGTATTGTGTTCTTTTAAACTGGTATATGCGCGTCGGATTTTCACCTAGTTCAAAACTCCAAGCTACAAATGTACAAGGAATTAAAGCATTGTACTAATCAATAGAATTTGAATTTAATACCGGCTCTTGCACACTATAGGTTCTGTTCAACTGGTCAGACAAAGGTACAGACAAAATACTATTATAGCTTTAACAATGTCAAGAAACGTCATAGTGAACAATGTTTCAAACATTAGTAACATCACTAGTACATCAGTACCCATTGCCAGGAGCTACAAGTACGATTGGTATTATTGCACCCTAGTTTTAAACTATTGTGTTTGGAACTACAGAATTAATATAACTCTAAAATATATAAGACAACTCAAATGGTTACGTTTGAAATGGTCAGTTTCCAGACATGCGTTTAACTTTGAAAAGGATTGTACATGTAAGAAAAGTCCGTTTCCCAATTGATCCCAGCCAATTTTAATTTCAAAGATCCAGACAACAGGTGATTGCTAGAGCAGCTCCTGACCAAATTTTTTATATCTACTTAGTTCTGTTTGTTTAAGTTAAATATGATCGATTAGATTGATCAATGGATTGTTTGTGCAGTGAAGTGTTCAGTATCATTTCAACATTGTTTTATTTGATTGTCTCGTGATAACACAGGAAGTTCATCAGTTTTAATGAAGTAAAATTGTGGTTTGGGTGTTCCTTTTTTTACAGCTAGAAAAGAGTTTTTAATACAAGAGACACAAAGCAATGGAACATAAAAAAATGATATCGGTGCAAATGTGAGATTCAGGGGATCTGTTAGCCTCCTCCCACTCTGAGTTAAAGTGAAAATTATAATGGAATCAAAACGTTGTGTTTTTTTTAAAAAAAGTTTGCATGTCTTTTGCAAAGATTTATGAGTTCTAATTTGGCCAAACTGAAGTAATGTTAACGTCAAAGAAAGCATTGAATCAAAAAAGTATCAAAACTGAAAACATTCAATATTATTATGTTTGCCTTATGCATCAAAAAGCACCTTCAAATCTATATTGTATGTGGAAACGCACTCATTGACAAGTGGTTTCATACCTGCTTTTGCTCATCAAGATAAAACAAGAAAGATTTTATCAGGTATTTTTTCTAGTATGTTTCCCCTTATTCGCATGCACACTGTGTTCCCCCTTCCCCCTTTTGCGAACATTTTTTTGTTATGTGGTTTGATTATGACTAGCACTGCCGTGGGCAGGCAGGGATAGCTAAAAATGTGAACGAAGTATATCTACGTGTGT
>JAOBRG010389879.1:0-10658 GCA_027574985.1 Umimayanthus nakama | reverse complement strand
ATTTATGGAGGGGGGGCTTTTGAAGCCCCCCCCCCAGGCCCAGGAACTCCAAAAAAGCCCAGGCGGAATAGGGTTAACCCAGGATTAGCACTAATCGGGCTTTGAACAACCGGGTCAAGATGACTTTCCAAACGACTTTTTACACAAGTTCCACTACGTATGAAAAAGCTTGTAAATCGTTCTTCTGTAGTTTTCATGAATTGCTTACCCCTGATCCGGTAATTATGTGCACTGGCGCACAAGGGTTGGTGTACGGTGCCTCCAAAGATCCATTGCACACCTGGAGAAAGTAAAACACACAGACTTGCCAACTGATAGGTAACTACAGCATTCTCATGTTTTGGCGGCCACACACTGTTCCGAGTCTAATTATTTTTCATGATTTTGTAACCATACCTGTCTATTGTACAGAGGAAATAGTCTCTCGTAGGAATGCTCGTGTGCCCAGATTTCCAAATCAACACCTGGATATGAAATGCGAAGTAATACATTTTCAAAATCTTTCAGCTAAACTTCTGCAAACTTTTCCTGATAAGACAAATCTGAAAGTCAAACAAACTGTCGGCTCTTACGTTGCCTGATAAAAAAATATTCAAAACAACAATAGTAAGGAGATGCAAACATTTTGTGAGTCATGGAATTGTCCAGATCTCAAAACTTGGTCATAGTCATATCTGTGTGTGAACTTGTAACGTAAAATTGTATCGCCAATTCATGGAACATGGCATCAAGTTCCAATAATTTTCAAGAAGTTACAAGAGGAATTCTTATGTTACGGGTTTGCTCAAGTGAGGTTTGGGAAAGTGAAGTCATTGATTTTACATCTAAAATAAGTGTATCAGCAATAGAATAATCTTGAAGAAGTTGTCATCATTTTAAAATACTTGCCATATTTGTAGAAGAGGTCTTCAAGGCCAAAGAGATGCTTGGAGGAGATGCCTTGGCGAGTCTACAGTCAAATAAAATGACCGTACACAATCGTAAACACTTATGTACTGTAGCTTAATACCACTTTTAAGTTAAACTAAATTAAATCAAAACAAAATTTCAATTAGAACAAAGAAAATTGCGACTGAAAGCTTTTTTCCCTTTTTCTGAGTATACCAAAAACTGAAATACAAAAGTAAACTTAGTGATGAATACAGAAGTAAACTTAGTGATAATGTCTGAAGCCATCAATTTTATGTACTTAAATTGTCATATACCACTAGTAAAAATTGGTAGTGAAAATCTGGTGATTGATAGAGGAGGGAGTTGAGCGAGACCCATGAAGTCTGAGCATTATGTGTCCCGAGTTAATGTTAGGATTTTTGTTGGCTTGTTCCCAGAGTTACTAAAGTATGGATATATATGCTGAATGCGTTGCCACGTACAGTACAGTGTATCAACCGCTTGCTTTACGTTTCAGTCTACAAAATTATGCTGAGTTCATTGTCAATGGTGCTTAGAACTCTTCAACATAGCTGAAGATTAAACTTAAATATGCAGTTTTGATGCTACAGAAAATGAGCTTACGTTATCTTTCGAGAAAAACTTCTCTTTGAATAGAGGTCTCTCTTGTCGCTGTCAGAGACCTTTACTA
Source organism: Umimayanthus nakama (assembly GCA_027574985.1). Lineage (NCBI taxonomy): Eukaryota > Metazoa > Cnidaria > Anthozoa > Zoantharia > Parazoanthidae > Umimayanthus > Umimayanthus nakama. The sequence continues at coordinate 9,076 of JAOBRG010389879.1, read as the reverse complement.
GAAGATGGAGAATTATTAGTTACCGTGCTCTCATGTCTTGTGCAGTCATCACCATCTAAATTTGAGCAGTACATTGGCCTGTGACCCATCACTAAAATCCATGGTCGTAATGTACGGTTGGTAGGCGAGGCTGCTTCCTAAAAGAACATCAAACTTGTTACAGTTACAGCATGGATAATGCTCTTTTAATATTTGCAAGTTCAAAAAGTTTAAAATTCTTCTATCTTTGAATATACAGCTTGTTTCCCAATTTCGTAACTACCAACGCAGTTGTCAATAGTCAGGAAAAAAAAGATAATCTTAGCTCCAATACTTTTTTGTCTTTCCTAGGAGACTCTGGGTTTTGCCCAATGTCTGATAACTATTCTTAAGCTGAAGGATCCAGCGCAAAAATGACGTACAGTAAGTGGTTTTGGGTTGGTTTTGAGTTTTTAATAAACTTCTGAACTTTTTGCAATTTATGTTCTTTTGGTGCACCGTTTGTTCTTCTAACTTCAATTCTAGCAAACAGTTATTTGAGCCATAGTCACCACAAGAATTACCCAGTGACCTTTACTTCAACAAAAAACGTTCATACAAAAGATATCTCAAAATTTCACTACGTCGTTCTTGTACTAGACTCTTCAATTCCAAGCTTTCCAGAAAAGCCTGAAACAAATGCTTTTGGGTTTTATCATCAGATCTGATCACTATCGCATCCTGGTCTAGTCAAAAACGATTCTACATGACACTGTGCGTAACAGAGCAGTAGAAGATCTGAAACCCAAGGCTGACAAGACCTTTGACAGCCTGACAAGGTGAAGCAGTTGAAATATGGGAGGTTCGTCCTCCCACACAGCTTTTTCTGCAAACCCCACTATTTATCCTTGCTACTTGGTTACATACTGCAATTACACAGTATGTATACGGATCCTCCTCATAGATACAAAACCCACATCCTACTCTTATTTTTATCTGATTCCTGAGACCGGAAAACGAGCTAAGCCATCGCCATACAGTATCTTTTAAAAACCGATACACAAAGGAAACCCTCATATTTTTCTGGCTTCATTGGTTTGGTTTTACATGTTCAGCTTATTTGTCTTGGTCAAGTACTTCAAAATGAAACTCAGGAAATGAGTCATGTATTTGGTCTGCATTTTAGTCAAGATTACTGCAGCTAGCAACTAACAAAACTTACGACCTTTTTAAGACTTTTAAAGACCAGGATTTGGAAAAATTTAAAACCTATTCAAAGTTACAAAATGGGTCAATTTATGCAAGTTATACAGTAACGCCTGTTCCAAAATGCAACGACATGCATAAAAGTGAGCTGGCCAGCCACCTTTTACATAAAAATAGTTTTAAAACTTTCACCATGAGAAGCAACAAATTTTTGAACAAAACAAAAGACCTCAAGGATAGGTCTTGGCAAACTGAAGACATTTTTAAGACCTTAAACTACAAAATAAAAAACAAGACTTTTCAAAACTTTCCTAAGCTCTGTGGGAACCCCAGCCTGTTGGTTGAAAAGCCTGCTAGCAGACATCAGTAATACAGTTTTAAAGTAAAGCAAGATTGAATCAGGTTCACGAAAAGAAACCAAGTATGATCTTACGCTTTACCTTTAAGTCCTTTTCCAACCACTCATACTGTGAAACAATCGGTTCAAAGCCATAATTAAGATAGAAGTAAAGTTCTGTGGAGATGCTGATGATGTGCAGTGGACCAATATTCCAGCTAGTGGAAGATGAATCAATTAGGAGTGAAGTCAAAAATAAAATTTACAGTCTATTTTAAAAAAGAATTTTCACAAATACTGAATGTACTTTTAAGGGTTGTGCAAATTCAAAACAATACTATACATGTAGGTATGGATGTACCAGAATTAAATGAATACTGAGTGTCAAAAAAAAATTCTAAAACAGGAATAAGTGATTTATGGCGGATCTCTATTCATTTTTCAGACAAAATGACAGTTTCATCAGTCTGTATGTTTAGTTTTTGTATAGGAAAACTGTAGATCATCACATATACTGTACAAGCATTTCACATCAGCTTTGTTTGTTAGTAAATGTCTGTAGACTGAGTGCACTAAATAGAAGAACAAAATAATTTTACTCCAGTTTGAGTCATTCAGGAATAATAAATTATAAAAAATGTTGTAATTGTTGTTGATCAGTATAAAAGAAATGGATACCACCCAGCATTTCCTTTGTTATTGCGTGCCATGTGACCATTTCTAGCCAATCATAGCTTGCAAATAATTAATATGTGTATTTTGGTAATTATGTTTGAAGCTCTTTCAAGAATGAAAGGACTGTTAACTGTACATTGCTGTGACAACTGGTTTTACAAGTTAGTTTAACACCTTTACCTGTAAAAAACATTTTCTGTGTTGCCCGGCATGGTGAAACGGTTCTTGTAGTTGGAGAAATTACTACGAAGAACAAAATATATCAGCTTACAGTAACATGTTATACAAGATATTAAGTTACACTCTTTACTGTACATGTACTGTAAACAGCACCTAAATATAACTTACTTTGAAACAACTTTAGCATCTTGTATGTACACTGGACTAGAATAGTATGGTTACCCCTTTGGGATCCCCCCTCACCAGCTGCGGGATACGACAAATTATTTTACATAATTATAGTAATACATGTACTAGACTTGCTCACAGTTTTGTACAACCTGTTTAAAATTGATTTTTTCTCATCAGTTGTAACTATTTTTCAGTTCAATTGCAGTATACAGATGTAAACTTACAGTAATTGTCGTAACACACCAGTAAATCTCAGATTTATATAGTTACCTTTACATGCAAGTCACATTATAAAACAACAATCTCTCTTGATGCTTGACAAAAGAAACAAATGCAATGGCTAACTAAGGCTTTCAAGACTGACTGATATTGTTACACTTTTACCCGCTACACAAACACAGAAATTCTCATTGCTGCATGAAATTGAGACTAAATAATTCAATGTGTTGATTTGCTCATCCCAAAAGATGCAAAACATAATATAAAATGTTGCCAAAGTGAAAAAGTAATTCAGGCAAAAATGACTGGAAAGAAAACTGCAAAAAACTTTCTTAGCGATGAGCTGCAAAGCTAATAAAAGTGAGAAGAAACAATACTTTGCATTTTGATTAATGAAAACGTTTTTGCAACAAAAATGGCAACCAATGGAGATGCCAAATATTGTGCGAGACCTACAGTATGCATTTTCCCTTGATCACCTGCTTTTCTGCATTTTACACAAATCTCTTGCATTGAGCTACATATTAAATAAATACACTGTATGCAATACAGGAGAATATGATTCAAGAGGGTGTGAACACTTTATCAGTCCATACAATAAAAGTTCTAACCCCCCAAAAACCTCTGGTATTTTGAACTTCAGGGATTGGCATCTCTGGTATCACCACTTCCCCTACCCCCACATGCCAAGCCAGGATTGATGTTTAAACCACTTACTAATGGTTCTCATGATTTCCTGGGCATGTCATATATGGTATATAAGCTGCAACAGGTTGAATTTGGTTCAAGAAGTCATCACCAACTCTGGCATTTTCCTATTTCAGAAAACACATTAATTAGTTGGTTGTGCAACTTACAGTTTTGTTAAAGTGAATAAATTAATATAATTTATTATCAAATACAGTCCAATGGTTATTCGATTTCAAGCAATCTTATTGGTTCTGTGGTCACTGGTTATTAGCTCATATTCCAGTGATTAACTATAATTATATGGAAAATGCATGGTTGTGAGGCTGTTATGTGACATCTGATTCAATAGAAATGGAAGTTATTTTTGAGTCAGCAGCTTCTTCAGACACAATTTATTTTTAAACAAATATTTGCCATAGAAAAATATTCTGTTGTTTATGTATTTAAAATTTAATATTTAAAACAATATTTAATAAAACAATTACCCCTTCTTGACCTTCTGAATATTACACTGCAGCTTTTTGCGGTATAACAGATTCATGCTCCCCGATCATCTGTTATATATTAGCTAATATTCAGTGTACATGGTCTCATAGAATAACTGTTAATTATTCAACTACAAACAATAATTATTATAAGTACTGTCTATTAATAGCAGCAAGTGAAGTGCCAGCAACTGCTTTAACCATGGGGTTGCAAATCTAATTTTCATGAGTTTTTGAGTGATACATGTTATGTACTGTACATGCATGCGAAGCATGGGAAAAACAGTCCTCAGTTGACCGTGACATTAACATTTAAAAGTGGTACATGTATGCAGCTGCAGACTCTCTAAGGTGCAAACTAATGGCCTACAATAAATATTAATGACACATCGAAGGATGAAATTTCAGTTTTATATATTGGCCAAAAACTAACAAAACTACAAAGTAAACTATTGTCAAAAATATAGTTATAGGGAAAAACTCTTATCTCCCAATCCAAAGCAAAAATGCAAATTTGTCAGCCAGAAAAATCCTTAATTTGCACACTTAGCTGCTGTCAGTTTTTCTCCTTCAGTTACTAAATTAAGTACTATGAGGTTTAAGGTCACTTACTTCATACATGTCATATGCAAAGTCACCTGTCAGTGAGCAAAATAAGGAAATAGTGGTTAGATGTAAACCAGTGTTCATATATAATATATGTAGGGGCATTAAGTCCATAAGATAAACTTGAAATTTGGAGGTCCAAACATCAAATGTTTCAAGTACTCGAAGAGATTATTTTTTCAAGAACTGCTTGGTCATCTAGATCTGATTAGATGACCAGTTTAAACTGTATATTTTTGCGAACTTATTAATCATAAATTAAGCATTTTAAGAAATGAAATTCAACCAACTTACAACTTCTTTCACCATTGTTTGTGACAGCAAATCAAAAAAAATTAATAGGATTTTTGTTATCTCAACTGTACATTCATGAATTTATTACAGTACATATAGTGTACCAAGTGAATTCAGGATAACGCAGCTAGCCTAAGGGGACACTGTACACACCTTTTTAAAACCCTTAATAGACTGTACTGTGTGTGTACACATATAGATGAACCTCTTGTTAGCTGAGTGTGAGGTCTGTAGGGCAAGTTATTGTTGTATAATCAATACCGTTGTTTGTATAGCCTCAGCCTATGGTGTAATGGCCATGCAGTAAAACAATAAAGTCAGTATGTTTGCATCTGGGTGTTCGCAGTTGTTCAACAGTTATGGACTGAATGAGGATCCATAACTTGCTGTATGCAGGGGCGGATCCAGAATTCTCAGAAAGGGGGGGCAGGAAGCCCAATTCCGGAAAGGGGGTACCCAGGATTCGAATTTTCAGTGCCGCTTTCAGTCATTTTTTTTATAAATCTCTTACAAATATTCAACCAAAAGGGGGGGCCACAGCCCGTCCGGCCCCTCCCCTAAATCCATGCCTGGTATGGACCAAGTAAACAAGGATAATATCTAAGAAGTTTGTCGATTGTTCTGGTTTTGAAAAGGTGATCGAGAGCTGGAGATCCGTATGGCAACTTATGGACCTGAAATTGACCAATCACAGCTCACAAAAATGGTGACTGACAGCCAAACACTATTAGCTAAAGGGTGTATTACCCACCAACATGTAGAATGGCATCAAGCTGTCCTCTCTGAACTTCCTGTTGCAGGGAACTCAGTGATTTGGCATCAACACTCCCAAGGTCGCCATATAAGGCAATTCTTGGGCTCCAGTCAACGCCATCCTTCAGTGCCACAAACTTGAACACACTGCTCCAACCGTCATTTCCACCACAGTGGTATTCTACACAATACAGCCAGTCAAGTGAACAGTTACAGAGTGTAATGGCCAAAGTTTAAGACTCATACTGTATGTAGTTTCCAACTGGACCCAGTTGTTCAAAGAAGGGATATATCAACCCCGGGATAGTCCTTACCCAGGAATAAATCTGCTATCCCAGGGATAGTTAACATGGGGATAAAATGCTGTTGTTCAAATGAGAAATAAGAAAAGTTATCCCTATTAGTTATCTCTGGGATAAACTCAAAACATTTATATCCAACGAATCAACAGCTAGATGAATTCAACAATACTGTTATTCTTCAAGTTGGGGTAATTTATACATGTAGCCCCACCATCAGCATTTTCTCCATCACTTGGGGCAACTGAGGCTGAACTTCGGGCAAATACCGGCGGGGAATTTCGAACCCTGGGACACACTGTAACTTGCAGTACTTGTGTGATCAATTCCTATATTCTGATGACCAATTAACAACCCCAGAAGTGGAGGCAATAATAGTCAAAAAATAATGTTCTACCAAGCTGCAAAGCATTATTGTGTGTAAAGTTCTCTGGCTTCATTTGCATCATTCAAAACTTAACACTCAATCAAAATAAAGTTCTGATTGCCTGGCTCATACAGCCCCTATGGATACTCCAGGCAACCAGCACCTATCTATTTAAATAATATCTTGACTTTTTTCTTTCTTAATTAAAGTCGATTGCAGAAATTGAGGTGAATAAAAAGTTGTTGTTGTCGTTAACAATTGATAATTTTCAAGCACCTATTTCAAAGCATTCCTTTACAGTAAGTATGTGGTGTTCCGGGTGGGGGCACTCCCATACTTTGACTATACAGGTATGTGCCGCTGGCCAGGGTATGGTATCAGGCCTTCTAGTTTAGAACAGGGTACATAAATCAGGAAAATAATGTTGGGAACAGGGTATACAATTACATAAAACTTGTAAACAGTTTAATTCAGGTTGCAATAAATTCTCTTGAGAGACACACATTGTATAGACACGTATCAAATACACCTAATTTCATTTTCGGCTTTAATACTTGCTGCCATTGTAATCACTAATCGACGCTTACATTTCTGGGTATCCAGTTTAGAACAGGGTATTAAAACCAAGCTAAATCTAGTCCAGAGTGGTATTTCAACAAGCTAGCTTTACTTAATTACAATTAATTGAAATTGCTTATTTTCGTGGGTAAGAAAAACATTATCTTCAGGCTACAATGTAAGATACCACAATCTCGAACTGTCTTACAGCACTTGATTGTTCAGACATACCATAGCTTTTTCCAGGTATCAGTCCAGTCAGTTTCACCCTGTGAATAAACTCAACTCTTTTTTCTGACCCTCCATCAGTAAATTTGGTGACTGAGCCTGTTGCCCTGCGGTTAAAAATCTCATCACCAACCATGTTATACTCGACAATGGAATACTGGGTTGAAACCAGGGTGGCCCATGTCACTACCATTTCAGTTGGGTCACCTGTAACGAGCACAACAGTTAGTTAATATAGCATTGTACTGTTGGCTGTATGCAATAATTGCCATTTAAACAGTGTGTACAAGTACTAGTTGAATCTTTGCTGATGTAAGTGATTGCATTTTTCCCAACTAAACTCTAAGGTTTGGATTAACAGAGTTCATAGAATGACAGGAAGTTACACAGTAAGTGCTCAGTGGAAATTTAAGCATGAGTCCCAAAGTACCTTTTGAGTACAACAAGTTTTAAAAAAGGTTTTGTAATTAATTTATCAGCCCCCATCCCCCCACCTTAACTCGCACTATTGTTTTTGCATTTTATAACTATATATACGAAAGTACATGTATCTGTCGGAAAATTTTATGCCGACTTAAAACCCTCTGGAGATTGGACAGTCTGCCAACACAAAAGGAGAGAGGGAGTTCGAAGGATTTTGCTTTACTTGCTCAACAGCTTTCTGGCAAATCAGATAGATCTTTACATCAATATAAACACCGTTCAGTAAAATTCATTAAACAATCATTGAAGAAAGTAAATAATATCATACTTTCATTCACTGTTCTCCAACATTTCGGTGAAGAAGTTTGCAAACTAAACTACCAGTGCCGTTATTTATGAGCGTGTTTATTCAACGTCCAACTCCCTGGACCCCTCTTATTAAACGTACGATGAAAGTTACTATTTTACGATACCCCCTGATGGCTTCCGCTTTCCCTGCGTAGGCATGCCTGAAATGCAGCACGTAAAAATGGAGAGAGAATTGATCCTCACACTTCAAATTTGTGTTTGATTTGGTTTTGTTCATCAGCTGCATTCACTATGAAACAAACACTGTCACTTGTGACTTTTGCTATTGATATAGTATAAAGAATACAATCATGTCATACATCATATAAATTGTTGTGTGCCTCGGTGGCGTAGTATCGGTGGCCTGACATGACTGCCTTGCTCTCAGGTCGTTTTCAAAAAACATATAGCTACAAGGCAGTGACGCAGAATTGTCAATCAAACTCATCTCTGACTTATTCATGGAGTAGAAATCGGACTGAATCGGGTCTGTTCTTGATAAAAAATATGAAGATCGACCCAAGTTCCTGACAATCCGACGTATGGATCGACGGAGCAACCGAAAGTTTGTTTTGGTTCTTAGAATTAGATTCAAATAAACTGAAGCCAAAACTGAGGCAAGATGCAAACTGCATACCTGTACTTGAAAGATGGATCTGCTCCGGTTGAGGATCCAGGCCATTGGAAATTCCAATGAGAAACAATAACAACAAAACCTTTCTTTCCGCCATCGTTGCCGGCCTTCTGAATAATTTTGTGCCCTGACTCGAGCCTGGACTGTCATGTTATCACATGATACTAGTATGACGTCATTGTTGTTGGGAGATATAATATTGCACTAGTTTTATGATTTACCTATCCAGCTGATCTGCGCCAATCAGGGACGAGGACGTCTGCAAAACTGTATATCATGTCGTCGCAGGCCCCATCCGCGAGACAATGCATACACAAAACTTATGCAGTTAGTGATTTACTCTTCAGTGTTTAAAAGACTTAATCTTCTTTCCAGACGTAGATTCTGTGCATATAGGCGCGCAATAACGACACCAAATTTTGGTGTTTTTCAAATAAACTGCTGTTGTAAATTTATTTGTGTTTAACGTTTTATGGCAGTTTGTCTCGGCCCCTGAGCTGCCCAAATCAACTGCTCGCATCTCAGCTAAACCATTTGTAAAATGCATTCAACGACTTAACGATCACATTTGTATAGGCGAGTTTCATGTGACGTAATGTTTATCAACAAACCTATTCAATTCTGAACACCTTTGAGGCCTCACAC
>JAOBRG010389868.1:0-10658 GCA_027574985.1 Umimayanthus nakama | reverse complement strand
TTTTTTGTCACCATTGGTGCCCCCCCCCCCCCCCCTTACAATCTCAAAGTTGCTCCGCAGTCCCTGAAAAAGCATACTTGAACTACTTTAATAGCTCCGTTTTGGCAACAAAATTTTACATTTCATCCGAAAACAATATCGGCAATAGCGCGCTAATGATAGCAAAGTCATACATTTAGAGATGACAATGTGAACTGTCAGTAATTGCAGTTGGGCGCCATCGGGGTGAATGTTCGCTTGTTGATACAGAGTCAGTGAGGAAACAAAGCCTCGCCACCTGGTGCTATTCATAAAACCTGACTAGAGAGCCAATCAGAACTTGACATGGCAGTTTGGAAGTACAATGCAGGGTCGATTAGTAATTTTAAAAGCGTCTGTTGTCAGTTGAAGACAATCTTGCAACTAAATATCTTAACACTCGTGTGTTTCTAAAAGACATTTTCTTAACCAAAACTCTTCGAACTTTTCAAGCTATTATTGGGGAAACTGATAACATCACTATTCATTTTATATTATTGTTTCCCATGTTTGTTAGTGGAGAGCTTGTTGTCCGCATAAACTGAGGTTTGCGGAACTTTTTAGATGTCTACATTAATTGTTTTCAGTTGTGTTTTGGCAAATGATATCAATTACCAATCTGTATTGAATTTCCGGCCGTATTTTATCGTTGTTATTACCAGTACTGCTTGATAGTATTAGTATTATTAGTATTATTACTATTGTTATTAATAGTATTAACACTATTATTATCATTATTTTTAAACTATTATTATTATTTTTTATTGTTATTATTTTTAATATTATTATTTTTATCATTATTATTATTACTATTATTATTATTATTATTATTATTATTATTATTATTATTACTATTATTATTACCATGCAGTGCTTGTACTGGTACAATCATTTTTATCGTTATAAACTTTTAGTGTTTGAAAGCTCAACGGTTCAGGTTAGATGTCCAACCATAACTTACTCGTTTAGAAAACTCATTTTAAATTTTCACAACGATTGAAACAAACAATCATAATTGCTAAACGGAAATGAATTCACTGCGGAATTGAGTCAAAAGACTTGAAAGTTAAGAAAGTAGCAACTGTACGCGTAAAGACGTGAATAATGACACGAGTTACGCCTGAACTGGAGTACCACTACCAATTAAAGTCAACTGAAGAATTCCAGAGCTTTCGTAGTTACCCAATATCAATATGTGTGTTACCTCGGAAGACCGCAGTTTTAATAGTTAAAGTGGCTCGGCTGTTCAAAAGCGTGGGGAGTTGAGATTTTAGCGCGGAACGCTCGAAGGCGCGTTTTCCGTTGATCTGAGCTAAACTATGAAAAGTCTTGTTCAGTCTCACAACAAAAAATAAGTCAGCGAGCCGCGAAAGAAGATTACTATTTTATGACACTTTTCTCAGGAATAGCGCTTGCTTGAAAAACAAAATTTCCGAAATTTGATGAGACTGTAATGTAGGCCAACTAGAATAGCAGACAACCCCCCCCCCCCCCTTTTCCAAGCTACTATTGCCTTTGCGCTTGTGTTGTTTGTCAAAACAACTTTTGACAATTTATCTCCTTATTCTTTTACGAGAAGACAGCACTCGACTTGTGAGGGGAGGGGTAGGGATCCATGGAACCTACCTGCCACCTGTGCAGTAGGGGAACTAAAATTTATAAACTTTTCACTCAAGTATCTCTTAATCCAACAGTTCTTTTAAACTCCAACGTATTCTCTATTCTAAAGATCCTATTTAAGTAAAACCAAATATGTGCACTCAAACTCGAGCAATACTCAAAACAAACTTGTCCCAACGTGCAACATCACATAAATTGGCAAGGTTAGGGTGTGGTTCACCCAATCATGACGAGAGTTACACCCCACTTTGGAGAACTGATTTTCATTTTCGGGCATCTTAGTTTATCTTTCTGATTACATGAAAAGTGTTTTACAAGTAAGGTACAGTTCAGCAATTTGCTCTTGACATATACATTTTTTAAACAATCAAAAAGATACAGGAACAGCATTGAAATATTCGGTTTGCCTCCAAAGCAGCTGCCCCGATCTCCTTCGCAGCAGGCTCCTCGGAAGTCCGTTTTTCGAGGGGCCTCCCTGCGAAGAAAAATTAGCTAACTCCTTTGGGGATCCTAATCCCCATAGTTTTGGCTTTCGTGCCATGAAACTCAATTTGACACGTTCTGGAACCACCTGTAGTTAGTTCGCCCTTCAAGGTGGTTTCGCGACATGTTCCCAAGGGGGGCAAAGCAATTTATGTTCCTACATTATTTCGAATAAATCACCGCTAACTCTTAGATAACTTTGTTCAGTTGTAAAGCAAATTGTAGCCGTCTCACCGAAAGCTAATTGAGTGAATTAAGGAGAATAAATATTGCGAGAGGTTTAGTGTCTGGGAAGTTTGTACATTGTCTTGTTGATGATTGAAAGCAAATATAAGACCTGGGTGGTAAAGGTTTTTGCTTTTATGAAATGTGGTTCCCTTTTATTTCTTGTGCTAAAACGAAAGTACATTATATTTTTCTGTGTCGGATTCCGGTTTTAAAAATGAGCTCAAGATGTATCGTTTCTTTTTTGAGTTGCTGCCCTTTGAGCAGCTGGATAAAATTAGTTTTCAAAGTCTCAAGATTTGAGTTGCAACAAATGCTTGATTTAATTAGTTTTTTCCTTGGCGGGATAGGGACACTGCTACAGGTTTCCCCACTGCAATTACAGCAGGCCCTTTGTAGTAGAGGAGGTGACTGTCCGCAAATTGAAACTGTACAGACTCCTACAATGTTTCTGAAACAGAAAGCAAATCAATAACTGTTCATCAGTAAGATGCCTAAAACGTGTACAATTCTACAATTGGTTTCGGCTCCATTAAATCCTATACCAGTTGTAGACCATTTTAGGAGGAGCCACCTGCCATGTGAGGAAAATAAAGTTGTAACCGTTAATAAAAAGTAGTGTCCAACGTCAGAATACAACACAATGATATAAGCACGCGCGAACAAGGCAACACCGACACTAGCCTAATCTTATCGATAAATGATCTGGTTCTTTTAAGTTCCGATAAAACGGCGAGAGACTAGACCAACGGCTTAACTAACGTCCCTATCCACGAACGGTGTGGCGAAAGAAGGTCGCTTAAAGTTTAACCCTCTAACGGGGCCTTCATGTTGGCAGTCAGAAATCTTACTAATAGTGCACTGTGTTTTTCATGAACACCTGTTTGTTTTCATTGACTGCTAGTGCTCAAAAGACTTGTGGTTCATGGCATAACACGGAAACGTAGTCAGTAAAAACTGGCTAGTTTATCTTGAAGTATGTTATTTGGTGTTTTCTGTGGTTCCTGGAAATATTATTTGAATATACGTGCAACGCAATCAGTACCCGAGCTAATATACAAACTGGCACTGACATCATTGCTCCATTGCCAAAGTCACGATTCAGCACCTTACTGACTCGCTACGCAGCCCAGAATGTACTGAACTTTAAGGACTTCAAGGTCATGGGTAAAAATCCGAAACTCGGCTATTTACATATTGAGAGAAACATATCGTGTTTTTCATGATTAGGGATTACCAGTTATTTTTAACCTATAAGTCGACTAAGTACCAAACATTTATCCCAAGGAAAACAATCTTAACTTATACATGAAGGGAGTGCAGTTTAATTGTATAGTGGCTAAAACAACATTAAAACACTCAGATATGTTGTGTATTGACAAGACACCAAATGATGCAAAAGAAATGAGCACTGCGACTCCATGTAACATTTGTGCCTGTCATTCATGTTTCTTTGTTTACTGTATTGTTTGCTTTTTCAATAAAAATTCTTTAGCTGGATTACTTCAAAACGTACTTGGGGTCGACTTATACACGCAAGTTTGAAAAACGGCAATTTTTTGGTTTCAAAATGGGGGGTCAACTTGCACGCAATCGACTAAATAAATTAAAACACGCAAAATTGAAGTAAATAAAAAATTCCGAAATTTTAACAGAACACTAGGCTGTCTGCTTGCACTGACGGGTTGTTTTTGGCACCCGTTAAGAAGACTGAGACATAACACCGCTTTCACCACCCCCCCCCCTCCCCCCTTGAGAGAGGAAAAACTAACAATTAATGTAGCTAGCACCGAGAGATTTTGGCTTATTTCAACTTAGTATTGGTTTATTTTGAGTCTATCAAGGTATATGGATTCATGAAAAGATACATTTAGAAGGTCTATGTGTTTCTTTATTTCAATATATCAGTTTGTAACAAATGCAGGTAGTGATACTGCTTTTAAAATGTGAAGAACAATGCAGTTTGGAGGAGTCTTAAGTCCAACTTTAACTTTGCGGCGCAGTTGGTTGCCCCACGATTTTCGTTGGTGGTCTGCAGCTGCAGATCTAGACACGAGTCTTGTTCGACAGACTATTCTGATAAGCTATTTTTTTGTATACTTCAGCTTTGGCCGAGGCGTAACGTTGTCAGCCTTTCTCAGGATGCCAGCCTTGAGATCTCAAAATTGTTCCCTATTTGGAATTGTGTCGGTGTGACTGAATACATCTAGACTTGCTGCTGTATGTCCGACCTCAGAATAATCTTTCAACTTGTGCTACTGGCTGCCTGCTACTATTAGCATATGTTATCAGTTCAGGAAGCTAGTCCCTTCTGTTTTCTTTCCTTTTCTTGCAAGTTCTGGTAGGGGAAATAAAATATTCGTTGTTGTCGTTGTTGATGATGTTGTTCTTTTAAGTCGACTCTGTCTTTACTGGGAATGACTTGTGAGACGCGACTCGTAGCATGTCTAAAACACATTCAAAGGCTTTTGCTAACACCTGACTCAGTTCATGTATATAGACAAAGACACTACTGTAATGGGGGAAGATTTGCTTACCAAAACTTAATGTGAATTTGCACTAATCTCACGATATTTAGTAGCTGTTCTTCCTTCAATTTCAAACTTGAAGGAAGCAAACGTTGATTCCTGTCTTACTCTTACTCTCTGCGTGACGTATGTTCTTAACCCAAAAAGATGGTGTTTGGTTACGAGAATAAAGTAGTTGATCATACACAGCGTACTATCCGAGATGAAAAGCAAAATTCTCACAACTACTTTACAGGGAAACTATAAAGACAGTTTAAGATAACTGGCTTAATGGGTTAAACTTGTTCTTAATCTTTAGAACTATGGACATCATAAAAAAAGGGTTCTTATATAAATTAAAAGTGTAAATTATTCAAACTTTCCAATAGTTAAGAACAGTTTCTGACTTATGTTTGGAAGCATAGAAGACTGAACTCTCAGTATATGACGTTTTCAAATAAATTACTGAAATTTTGGACTAAAGCCGTGCTATATCACAAAATTCTCGGTAAACATGGGTGCACGTGTATCGCGCAGTATCATGTGATTTAAATATTGTTCGGTAGTTCTGTTGGATACCAAAGAAATACCAGAGCTTTGGTCTTCCTCGGCGTTCATGACAGCTGCGGGAAGAACCGATCAGCCGAAAGCTCCAATCCTACCGCAAACTTGTTGCGCAGTCAATGTATGTCTTGAATTGGAAAATTAATGTAACGGGTCATTGGCGATAGCAATTTTGAAACGCGGCGCGTCTGTTTGGCCAAGGATAGATTTTGTTTTGTTTTGAAAGAGTTTATGAAGAAAGCTCAAGTAATTGTGCACGGAAGTGCGTGGGTTTTTTTGCATGTTGTCTTGATTGGTTTTACCTGGTTTTCTGTAAAGCATTTAAAATCTTTTAAAGCCATATACGCAAGCAAACTACCGGTAAATTACTTCCTGACAAAACCTTTACGTCAAACTCACGTTCTAAAGGTTTCCCTGTTGGACTTCGCTGCGTGAAATCTTTGGAAAGTTCTGCTCTTTTCAATGCTGGTAAAATGGTCGTCTTAATAAGACATTGGACTTAAAACCCTGTAGATGACCACTGTGTCGAAAACTTTTAGTTTTTTAAACATGCAAATCATCGCTTTAACAATGTTGTTTAACAACTTTTACATTTAAGCAAACGTCATGTTAAACAAAGCCGTCGCTCTTTTTCGTGTTTTGTCGGAATAGTTTGAAAATGGTTTAACTTATTTGTGTACTTTGTCTTCTAAGTGCAGTAGAAATGTACTCAGTGAAGGGTTGCTAAACTAACTTAGAGACACAATGGTTGCAGTGAAATTGGCTTTCGAAATCTATGAGCTCTATTCGGTTAGAAAAGCGCTTTGCCTCTAGTCCCACAACCCAAAGAGATCATTTTTGGTTTTTAAAATCATTTTAAGAAGTAAACCACACTTTTCCCAAACATTGAAGGTGAGCCAAGTGTTGCCGACAGTAAAAATGAATAACGGACGAAAAACCCAGTTTTGAAGATGTTCGTTTTTCCTCTTAGCACCGGCTGAACAATTGCGTACCTGCACATCCTTAGGACCGGAAAAAACTTTTTTTAACTCGATATCCAAAAATAACTGCATTGTTAAAGAAAAATAGCTTTAGTGGAAGATTTTTCGCGTGAATTGAACTTGCCACTAACCGACTCTCAAGCAAAATGTCAAAGCACTTGAAGAGACTCCTCAAACCATCCGGATTAAAAGCTTTTAAGCCGCACGCAGACGCTACGACAACGGCCACCCTCTCCCAAACTTATACCGGCGTCTACTTTTTCAGATTTTATTTTTTTTAAAAAACGTCCGCTATAAGCGGTTTTTAAATCTTCTTCTCATGTTTTGTTTCCTCTGTTAGCCAGGCTGTTTTAAAAATCAAAGTATTTGTCGACGGAGGTGTTTTAGAAAAGGATTTTATCGCAATTATCTGGTTGCCAGAGTGTCTGGGGAGGTGTTTGAAGCGGTTTTTAACAGCCACATTTTAATTTCAAATATTAATATTAAAACCCTTATCTTGAAATCAAAGAAAGAAAGCTGTCATTCTTAAAACAAGTTCCAATACAACGTTCACGGCATGTTAATGAGTTGATGATCATCACGATAAGAAATCGTTCGGTGGCTGAAAGACGTGTCCTGCATGCCAAAATTTATAAGGGTTATCTTAAACGTAAGGAATGAAATAATCCGGCAAACAGTATTAAAAACCTCGAGTCTTTTCATATACATCTTTGGTCCTTGTTGAAAATACTCGGTTATCCGCAAAACCATTATAGAATTTGTGCAGAAAAAATTTGCAAGAAAAGGAGTCTTTTTACACCTAGTTGCAAGACTGAGAATGTAGTACACGTTGTGTTCAGGCTTTGCGGCCCATTTAATTAAAAGATGTCGTGATATCAATTTCCTTCATTCTCTAGCGTGGTTTCTCATCTCCCCAGAAACCCCACGCAAAAGGGAAAAAATTTAGTTTCGCTTCACGAAAACACATCAAACAGTGGGATTTTCTTAAACTTAACACTGTAATGCTACAGCTATAACATGATGGAACAGTCAAATTCTGACGGAGTCTGTATTTTCTTGGCTTGCCAACCGGCTGAGGTTTAACGGTTAAGAACATGTTGCGTTTATTCGACATGTTTACGTAGTTACAACTTTACATGTAGCTGGCATAGCAACGAGACCACGCTCTTTCGACTGTCAGCAAAAGTCATTACAATCAGTTACATACTGTTAAAAACTGCACACCTCTCTCTGTTTTTAAAAACCAGTTAAAGAACTCTACTTTTCCCGTCTCGTTAGAGTGTTCGGTCCAGGCCAAATATGACCATACAAAATTGTCTGCACGAAATGCCGCCGTGTTTTAAAACTCTTTGAATGTGTGCTCATGCTAAAACAGTAAAAGTGGTTTTGTTTTTGACATTGGTTCCGTTTCTTCATTCTGATAAATATCTCTTGTTCTAAAACTTTTTAGGATACTGAGGATGAGATAGGCTTCATCATTTCTTGTTGGGGTTGGTTTTGGGTTCGGCACGACGAGAGAGAACCTCTGCTAGCAGGGAGTCTTACTATTGACTTAGAAAACACATACTCTTTTTCTAAACATTTTTGAAAAAGGCTTGTTATTACAGAAACTTTTACTTTAAGTTTCTAGAGCGATTTGTGTTGCTCCTTCTTCAGAAAGTTTGAAACTGATTCGACTTTTATGAAATGTTTATTGGAGTGTAGCTTTGTGAAAATGCAAATGGGGTGTTATAAAACAATGGACCGCCCTTGCTACTTGGATCGTAAGTGCTGGGTGGGAGTTACTAAATTTTTTTTTACTTGCGAACCTTTTTCAAAATTTTTTTAATTCGCTCTGGCTACCAGCTATTGAGCACTTTAACTCTGACAAAGTCTACCACTTCGGATACTCTTGTACATGTATACTATCCATACACTCTTTTTTATAAGAACGTCAAATGTTTGTGCTGAGGCTGAGTGTTCGTTGTGCAGTTGTTATTTTCTTTTCGTAATATATAAGAACTGGAACAATAAATACGATTTCCTTGAACTGGCTGTTATATTGGTTGGCAAGAAAAAAAATGATTATAAATTGAAAAAATTAAACAATGTTGCACAAATACCAACACTTCTTCTTCTTCTTCTTCTTCTTCTTTTTCCTCTTCTTCTTCTTCTTCTTCTTATTCTTCTACTTCTTCCTTTCTTCTTCTTCAACTTTTTCTTCTTCTTTTGCTGCCCCCATTTAAATAAAAGTGATTGCTACTCGTAGGTTTAAGGGCTCGGAAACATGCTGAAATGGTGTTTGAGTTACCTATTCTAATTACTAGCTTTTCTATAATTATTGTCTTATTTATTTTATCATCTCTCTCTTGTTGTTGCTGTTGTTGTTATTGTTGTTGTTGTTGTTGTTGTTGTTGTTGTTGATGTTCCTGTTAATAGAGACCTTTAGATTTAAAATCAAGTGCGACCTCGACTACAATTACGATTTTTTGGTGCAACTAAATTCTTGACAGGAACTTGCGGAATCGTCGTTTCAAATCTCGTGGCCATCCATCTGCATGTTTACTACAAGAATTGCTGAAGATCATTGAAGTCAACATTACGATTCTTATTACATTTATATTTAACGTTAGGTCTGAAATTAGGTGGAGAAATGATTCGCATTAACCTCGTCCCCAGTCGGTCGGACTGTTCCGCCATTTTGAATGTAAAGCTTAGCGACCAGGCAAACGGAGCAAACCGACGAGGAGGACAAGGCTGGATTCGCGTAATTTGGATCTGAAAATAAGCAAGGGTTTCACGATTGAGGAGTTTCTGTAGTTTGCACGACAGAGACTGAAACAAAGAACACTTAGTTTAAGCCCAAAATTTAGACGTTCTCAAAGAAAAATACGAAAGTAAGTGCCATTTGTAAACGATGAACTTCCTGGCCTTTTAAATAAATTAAGTTCCTATCAATCATATCAAATTATTTTGATCAGACTGTATTGGCTAAGAAACAGGAAGTTTAACTTAGGATCTGTTTCATTTGCATAAAAAGGAAAATGTTGTCTTGTTTAATCTCGTCTTTTTGAGGGGCTGCAAAGGAAAAAGGGCGGCTTGGGGTTTGGACGCTAAGCAAAAAACACGTACATAAATATAGCTACCAGCTTAAAATTTTAACTTTAATTTTGCCCATGTTGATATATTAGTTTTGAAATTGCCTATAGCAATTGTATTGTGTACACGATCATACAAACAAGTTGTGCATGGACTATTTCCGCCCTCGGTTTTGTTCTTCCTGTTCTTCATACTGACTGTTTGAAATACATTTACGACATTCGAAACCGGCTTCAGATGCCATTACTGTCGTAAGTTCACACGTCAAGGGCTAGTGGAGTGCTTCAATGGCATTAAATGCCCTCACCGTTGAAGCTTTTTAAAAATTGGTTGTTCCCGGAACTTTATTTTGAGCAAACAGGAAGTCTATGCCATTCAACCGCGTGTCATAAGAAGAGGTCAGAATTTTTGACCTCACAAGGGATCACCGTGTCCCCCCCCCCCCTTCGCAATTTTTTGTAATTCAAGTGGTGGGCTCGTAAAACGTGTTAAGGAAGGTTAAGATATATTGCATTGCCCACCTAGGGGAAAGTTTGAGATACGTTTCCTCGGCAACCTTCCCGTGTCTAGATTTCTTTGTCTGACTTTCCGTGTCTGTTCGTACCGTGTGAACTTGCTCCGAAAAAGAATGTGTTGGTATGAGTCATTTCTTCTAGCAGGGATATCTGGATGCGCGCTTGATTGATTTAAACTTCCTGTTTACGCATAAGATGCCTGAACAAACACTGTGGCTGTGTCAATTATTTTACAACAGCTAAAGCTTTCGAAAGTTGTAAAAAACAAGCAGTTTGAGAAGCGAAACAGGACGAAAAAAGCCTTCAGCTGATTTGTGTGCCATGTTCGTCGTGTTTTTAAGGGTTGAACCAGCAATTTTAATAGTATCTTTAGTGGTTGTTCAAGCCATGTAGATACCAAAACATACATACTTGTATTTCAGGTGCACTCAGCAACAACAAATTCATGGTTCAGTGGTGAAAGTCTTAGTCAGACAACTATAAGCTGTTTACTATAATATTTTGTCTGAGATATTATGTTAACAGACAACACTGGCATTAGCTTACTCTTATCGACAGCTGAATGGTGTGGGTTCTTTTGATTCCCCCGACACTCTAGAAATAGAACATTGAGAGACGGCCTAACGTCTCTGTCCAAAGGATGAAACTCTGGACCGGCTAAAACTAGC
>JAOBRG010389857.1:0-10658 GCA_027574985.1 Umimayanthus nakama | reverse complement strand
CTACGTTCGCGCCCTATGTACGTTTCTTTTAGGGACATGCATCCAAACGTTTTATACTGCAATAATAATAATAACAATAATAATAACAATAATAATAAGCGTGCTTCTAAATCTTGATAGACACGCACCTGAGCTTTCGTTTAACCAATAAAAATGGTCAAAACAAATGTGGAGACTTCTGCACTTCATCAGCTTATGTGTGTTTTTTCTTGTAAAACTGGTTAAAGGTGACAGTGGCAATTTCTAAGAGAAATAGTCCACTTGGGAAGTTGGGAGAGCACTCGATAAGGCCAGAGGAACATCCGGTTTCGCCTCGTCCCATTCTAAAGCTTCTCTCATGCTCTCCCAACTTCCCACGTTCATCCACAACACGATACACGCACGTCGAGCATGGTCTAATTGTATCTTTGTTTATCAGCAGCTAAACTAAAACGTGGTTTTACTCCTTAGTGCAAATATATCTACTGTAATTTTGTTGTTGCTGTTGTTGTTTTTGTTGCTATAACTATTTTCTTATTCTTATTCTTCTGTAACACAAGCTGTCTTTCGTCTTCTTCTGTGCGTTTTTTCAAGCTTTCGGCAGTCTTGCCATCTTTTGGTACAGAAGAAGAAGAATATGAAAGTAATTTTAACTCCAACCACAATGGCCCAAATAGAGAACATTGCAAAGTTTTTGTTGTTGTTGTTGTTTTTGATGTTGTTATTGGTGGTGTTGATGGTGATGATAACGCTGTTCACATTTTGTTCACATTATCTAAAAGCTCGCATCCAACGTGCGTTCGTGAAATAATTGTTAAGCAGACCTTGGAACAAGATTAAACACAGTGATAACTGGAAAGTCTCACCTGGGGCCAAAGTTTGTTCAACATCATCAAACCCAATTCGTGCACCTGGTCAGCGGTTAAGTTCGTGGTCGTGAAATAGGAGAGAGTGTAATTGTAGGCCATCCTACCATCCAGCTTCTGCCCCGTAGGAAGCTTTTGTGTTGTTGAAACATTTGGGACAGCCGACCCATCTGTGTACACATGCGCTAATGGAAGTGAGGCAAGTCCGCTGGACACTGAACTGGGGACGCAGTGTGATCGATACTCGGTTTTCAGATACCTGTATTAAAGCAAGGTGCTATTTGAATCGTAAGGATTTCCTTTTTAATACGACAAAAAAAGTGAATATTTTCCTTCATATTCACGCAATTTGACTAAGATGTTAAGAATTAAGATGTAACTCTTTTATTAGGATGGGAAAAATTCTCTTTCGCCGTGGCTTCGCCAATAAGTTAAAGGGAGAATTCCGATTGCTCCCCACTCCTTATGCCTTCGTGTTTCTTTTTTAGGTTTATGCCTTCAAGGTTTAAAGATTGATTTCAGCTGGCTGTGGGTTCAGGTTTGCGTACCTTAAGGAAACTATTTTTAGCGACAACTAAATTTAGCAATTTTGTCTGAGAAAGAATTAGTACAATAAATGACCTAAATTTTGGGGGAAGCTCATATCCTCAGGTCCTGTGGCCAGATAGATGTGCATATATAGGAGTGGGAAGAGGTCATTATCATTATTATTATTATTATCATTATCATCATTATCTTCATCGTTATTAGTGTTATTATTATTGTATGATTACGATTGTGGTTATGATTATTATTATGATTATAAATATGATTATGACTATGACTATGATTACGATTATGATTATGATTGTGGTTGAGATTGTCATTGTGATTGTGATTGCTGTCGTGATTGTGATTGTGATTATGACTATGACTATGACTATGATTACGATTACGATTACGATTATGATTGTGGTTGAGATTATGATCGTGATCGTGTTTGTGATTGTGATTATGATTATGATTATGCTTTTTGACCCACCTTAACAAACTATCAAGTGGTTTGCCAACGTACTCCAGCAGGAAATCTCTCACCAAACTCTCGGCGTCTATCGAGTACTTCGTTTGCCAGACCTGCTTTTCATCGCTGCTCATCCCAGAGAGAAACTTAACGGTGTCGTTTATGTCCTTGGCGTATTTCTCCGAAAATATTCCTTGATAAAACCAAAGAGTAGAAGATCACTTAAAATGACTTTTCCTTTATGTATCATCTTTTAATAATAATGATATTAATAATAATAATAATAACAATAACAATAACAATAACAATAATAATAATAATGATAAAATAATAATATTAGAACAACAACAATAATTATAACAATAATAGTAATAATAATGATAATAATAATATTTATGATAATAATAATAATGAATAATAACAATAACAATAATTATAAAAACAAACATGGTATAAAAGCTGTTATGTAAATATTATTATTAAAAACATGTTCTATCTAATTTATTTTTTTAATTATTTTAGTACAATGGTTCTGAATAAATTATAAAAAAAACACAAACGGACAGAAAATTATGTTAAGAATACCTGCTTTCGTTAATCAGCTTTGAGTGATCTTCTGAAATGTGCAATTCTTCTGCAGAGTTTGCGTTCAGGGCTTATTGAATTGTGATGTTATCTGTTTTTTAAAATTTCTCCTGTAAGTCTAAGTCGTGCTTTATTCTGTTTTGTTTGGAAACAATGCTTTTCATAGTCGTCAAAACACTGATCTATTTGGTACACTTGCAACTTTTATTGCATTACTCGGTTATAAAGGATTTCGCGTACTATTAGTCCATATAGTTTACTGTTAGACTAACTCACTGTGTACTTGCTCATAGATTCGTTAAGTGCTGTCAACTAGCAAGAAACAGCCGGAGATATCGGAGGTCGATCTCTACTAAATTGGTCAATTAAGTCAAATTAACAAGCTAGAACTCTACGACTACTTAAAAGATAAGTTTAAACCAAGTGCGATTTTTTTTGTTAATCAAAGGTTAAGTTCTGTGCCAACTCCATTCGCGTTGGTTGCAAATTTTGGTAGATAGTCAATTAGAAAAATTAGTTCATCCAAGCTGCTAAATCTGGGCCAGCGGAGCTTGAGAAAATATGAAGTTTTGCGGTGATTGTTTCCCGCTTGACGGGACGCTATACTGCCTTTCTCGTACTGACTTGCCTAACTCAGTGACCATGATAATAGCTTTTCTCTTTCCTTATAGCGTCATTTCTTGCTATTCTTGCATCTTGCCTTGCCTCGTTCCGGCCGAGATAAGGCGAGACAGGTCCGAGACAGGCCTAAACCTCTACAAACTGCCTCTGGCCCAGGTTTTAGGGAGTGCGCGGGCCTTGTTGTTAATCGCTCTTTCTTTTATAGAAAGTACCTTTTTTTACAAGAACATGATGTTGGAAAATGCTCAGAAAATCCTACGAGTACTTTTAAAACAAGAACAGCTTAAGAACAGTTGAGGTGGAAAGTTTTTAAAAAGTTAAAAATAATGAAGCTAAGACAAAATTCACTGGTTTTTATAAAAAAAATAAAGCGTATACTGAACTGTACAACTTTTTCTTCGGACTAATGTTCGTCAATGCAATTTTGCCTCTAGTGTTGTTCATGTACAACTTTGTTTTTCAATCTTTTCTATTTATAATCATATTGCTTTTATTCTTCCAGTTGGTTTAACACGTGTACATCTAATGTTCAAGAACAGTTTAAGGCTGCGTTTACACTGCGCCGGATAAATCTAAAAACGCATCTTTATTTACACGGTTAGGCCTTCCGTCCACACTGCGCCGGTGAATTTTGTCACCGAAAACAGAGCTTTTCGAAAACGCCGGCTAAATGTTCTAGTGTGGACGGAGATCTTTTCGAAAACGATGTTTTTCGAAAACGCTGACGTCACGCACATGACATAACTTCATAAACATCCAAAATGGCGGACAATGTGATAACTGCTGCTTTCTTGTTTTCCATTTTATAAACTCTACTTGTTCTATTAGAGTTGAACACAGTGCTCTACCATACCTCTGGGAAACTGCAATTGCGATTTCGTCTTTCCGACACTTTATTTTATCAAGTGGACCGAAAAGAAGTCGGTTTAAACCGTATTTCAATCAACGACGCTTTTGGGTGAGACCTGGGTGTACAAACTCTTTCGAAAGACATGAAACAACACAAAGCAAAAAACTACGCGCACAAATGGCGGAAAGGCGGAAAAAGCGTGGGCTGTTAGTGCGCATGCTCAAAGGTGCATTCAAGCGTTGTTCATCGTTGCGGTGTGGATGCGGATCTCTTTATCCGTTTTCCAGTGTGGACGGAGATCTTTTGATGCGGATAAATTTGAAAACGCCGTTTTCAAATTTACCCGGCGCAGTGTGGGACGCAACCTAAGAACACTTGATCAAAAGTAATGACAGGTGCGTATGCATAAATCAACAAAGAGCTCCATTCTGCAAACTGGTCGCACTCTAGTTGTTTGCACGAGTGATTGGAATGCCATACCTGTGTTGTTCCGAAGTTCAAGATTGACTTAATCATTTTGATCCAGTCCGCAACAAACGCACACACCCATGATCACGTTAATAGTTGTATGTTCAATTAATGTAAGTAAATAAAGAAGTAGAGGCTTCACAGGTTAGATCCAACCACTACAATTTTAAAAACGCGAGATCATTTCCAATATCTGGATTGATGGTCGGGGTTGGAAGCGGAATCTTTTCAGTATGATAATTCGTTATTCCCAGATATTTTTCGACCAATATTTCATGATTCATTTATAGAATTTCTTTATGATTCATGATTCATTTGTGCTATCTTGAGGCAAAAACTCCAAATT
Source organism: Umimayanthus nakama (assembly GCA_027574985.1). Lineage (NCBI taxonomy): Eukaryota > Metazoa > Cnidaria > Anthozoa > Zoantharia > Parazoanthidae > Umimayanthus > Umimayanthus nakama. Next base: position 5,943 of record JAOBRG010389857.1, on the reverse strand, counting down.
CTTTTTTCTTGTCCATGATTCATGATTCACTGCCAGCGAGATGATGTGATTTATGATTCTTTCACTTTTTTAGCCGTGATTCATGATTCAAGATTCCGCTTCCACCCCCGATGATGGGGTCTAACAAAAGCATTCATGAAGTATGGGTTAAATTGTTTTGAAATAATTAAAGGTTTAATTTTAAACATGATTTAGAAAAATATTTTTTTAAAAAAGTAATCGTACTCACTTGTTAAAAGAACAGCAAACAGCGGCATTGCCAAACTACTAATTAATTTTCTGCAACTTAATTATATTTATAAAATGAACTCAATTTTAGAGGAATTTTTCTTGAGCATCATTACCGAAATGAAAGGACGACAATTGAAAGAGAAATATTGTCTCGAATAACGGTAACTAGAATTTTCTGAGAATCGACATAGCAAGTGCGTTTTAACTTCAACTGTAAATTTGTATTAATGCCAATTGATAAAGAAGCTAAGAAATAGCCTGATGTTTTATAAAACACAGCTAAAGTGTGTGCGCAAAGCATTCGAACAAGGCCCAAATAAGCTTGCAAGCATTTCAAAGATTTACCACCTGTATTTCAGTTTCTACATGTTTTTCGCGTTTGGACGGATTAACAAAACTATCGTAAAGTTTGTTTGTTTGTATTTAATTGTGTTTTTCGTGTCTCTTCAACCTACCTTTTGCTCCTTCGCTCGCCACCTGAGGGTAACTCCTACTAAATGACTTGTAACCGGCGTCACATTCTTCATCAGACCTCACCATTCCAGCCTCGACGCCATATTTCAGATTTTCCTTGTATTGAGCGAAAGTGTGGTTAAACATCATGAGTTTGTCTCGAAAGGTCTCCAACTCCTTGGCTGTTCTTGGTTTGAAGATTTCCCCGACTTGCTTCACTTGTCCCCCTACATTACAAATCTCCTGCCAGCAGAAGAGATTCGGACCCAACAGATAATATCCTCCGTAGTAAAACGCATCGTACGGCCGCCCAAACACGTGTTGCAAGAAATGCTTAACCTGTGACAGAGCCTTCTTTTCTCTTGGTTTCAAATCTTTTATCTCAATCTTCAATCGTCGGACTTCGTCCAAAAGCTCCCATGCTTTATCATTCACGTACTTCAAGTTCTCAGGGGACGGATCATAGACTTTGAATTTCGTCCTTTTTTCCTCCAGTGAAACGCCCTGCTTATTTGCAATCTTGTACGGTTGCACGTCGAAATATGTGTTCCGTACTTTCTCAAAGAATTCGGCGAGGCCTGAGGTGTTCGCTTGCGCGGAATAACGACAAGTGTCAACTGTTGTGTCATTGCAGTTGTTGCTTTGCGGCTTGCCGCACGATAGGTTAGCTCCGGCATCATTTTTCGCTGACTTATTCACAAGGACTATCCCAGCGATCAGACAAGCAACTCCCGCTATGGCAAGCAAAACTCCAATAGCTATGGCAACCTTGGCTCGTCGACCAACTCCGCCTCCCCCAAAAGAAGTCATTTTCCTTTTTTAAAAAAAAAAAGCGCATCAACTATCAACTAATCGACACAGCAATTACGATCTTATCATTCGGATGATCCGCGAAAAAAGGTAAACAGATTAAACTGACAAGCACTTTACAGTCAAACAATACCCCTAGGGAATTTCAAACTTAATTAAAAATCCGAGTTTGAGTGACAGTATTCTTGTACATTATTTCATAAGATTTTCTATGGACACTAATCTGCTACAGCATCGTTCAAACTTCGATGAACCTGTTAAAACCGACAGCCAGAGATCTAGCTAAATATCGTACTATTCGGGACCTGATGCCCTAACATTGTAGCGAAATACATTTTTATCTTCTTATCAGTTTAAAAGAAAGTGTGTATAACAACTGCACATCCAGTAAATTAAAGTTTAATAATAATTTAAATTTTAAAGCATTTATGTATAAACTGTATTTTAAACATTTTAAAAAGAAATAAACCCCTATTCTGTTTGATGAATTGGGTACAAAAGAAATGAATTTAAACCAGCTTTAGTTGTTTAGGACTGAATAGTGTAAATCAAATAAACTTTTAATTTTGATCATTCATCAAAGATTTTTTGTCTCGCGACACAGTACTTTCTTCCTGTCGCTAGTGTCAGTGATTTTGCCACGTATATCTCATCTTAGAGATCCCACTTTGTCGCATCTTTCATATTTATTTTCTATCAATTTAGTGATATAAAAAATCCTTGCATGCAGCGTAAAGCTGTGTACACAAATAAAATTTTGTATGTCGGACCAAACATAAATGTGCACTTCGCCATGGTAACGACTAGCAACTGACAATGACAGTTTCGGATCGGCAGACTTTACCTAAAATTTTGTTTGAATATTTGATTTTTTTTAAAAACAAAACCACAGATTCGTGGATCCAAATAAGTGCAACAGATTCGACCCAATTGTTTGACTTGATTTCTTTAAGATTTTAACACTTTTAAAAAAATAGGCAGTCAATGACTGCATGTGACTCAGGCGAAACAGCAAAAGTCAATCCAGGGGGGAGGGGAGACTGACTAGTCATCTCCCATTTTAAGCGAACACATAAAAATATGAAATTAAAGAAGCAAGCTCCCAGCACTTTCAGAGAAGCTCAACAGCTTCATATTTTCTTTTAAAAAGAAAAGAAAGAGTATCAATCCTGACCCACACTTTGAGTTGAACAATTATTTTGCTGGAAAACCAGGTGTCGTTTCTAATATGTTCTGCCTAACATCCAAATTGTGTTCGAGTGTTCTAAATTATGTTCGGATCGTTCTAATGTGTCCAATTTGTTGCCGAGTGTTCTAAATTATGTTCGGCTCGTTTCTAATATGTTCTGCCTAACATCCAAAATGTGTTCGAGTGTTCTATATTATGCTCGTCTAACCTGCGTAGCTGGCAGTCTTGTGAAAAGTCGGAGAATTCGTTTTCTGGCGAGAGGGAAAAAAATGAAGGGAGGGGGTGAAGGAGGAGAGGAGAAAGACTGCCTGTCGAAAAGCTACTCAGCGGCATACGTTCGGCACCGCTTGTCGTTTAGTGATATAGTCTCAACTGTTCCAGGAACAGCTGTCTTAGTTGCCACGAAATTCTAAAGCTGCGTTCTTCTTATTGCGCGCTGTGGTCCGTCGAGTCAACTGATGTCCTCAAGTACTGTACAGATGGTGCTTGCTTGCAATTTTCTCTGCATCACTCTGCAACTTGTCTCGTTGGTCCTTGTGCGCGGGCTCATCCCGAACAGCGGCTAGCTGGATGACGATCCTAGTGCATTCTGGGATAGCAGGCTTCCTCTTCTTATGTGTTGTGGTTCGTGAAACATGTGACGTTAAAAAAGGTCAAGATTTCACTATTTATTTTCAGCTCAGACCTTTTACTTGAAGGATGTGAGTGTTCCTTCGTTAGTTCTAACTTCTTTGTGTGACTATGATCGTAATGATCCTATTAAAAACACACAACCACGTACGTTAATCCAGGTAAAAAAATACTTTTCAGATAATTCGATTCTCAAATTTGTTGAGATGACAACTTTTCATTTACGCTTTTCAAAAAGGCATGTATATAAGTTTTGTTCGTGTCTCGAAGACAGATCTTTTTTTAAATGACAGCACAGCGAAACAAATGAGAACTAGAGAAAATTTGTGTAGGCTGACACGACCGACAAAATACCGTAATTGCTGCAAACGTGTAGTATTTTTGTGAACACTTCATCGTGCGTGTATGTTTCTACAAGCATTTTATATCAGAAATGCAATTTTCCGGCAAATCTAGTGTCTACAAAAGGATAAAAAAATCGTGACCCGTATCTTTTGGGCTAAATAAATTTCATAGCAAGTGCAAATAAGGAGAAAAAATTTCGTGGCCCGGGGTCTATTTTCCCGACCCGGTATATTCTATAACTAATGACCGGTCCCTAACCCTAACCCTAACCAATTGTTCACTTGACTCATAGGTGACTCATTGGCTCATTGACTCATAAAATAACGGTCCTCTGGAAGTAACGTTTCTTGTTGCCACGCTCTTCCTCGTTTCTCCATGCTGTCGCAGTTCTCCATCTTTGAACGGGAAAGAGAAGGTACGGCGAGACAAGTTTTTGGCGGGAAATACGTTATCACATGACAAATGTTTGGCGGGAAACTGGTTGTCACGTGACTAGTTTGGCGGGAAATCGGATATCACGTACCATTTTGGCGGGAAATTGGGTATCACGTGAGTAGTTTGGCTAGAAATCGGATGTCACATGAATAGTTTGGCGGAAACTCAGTATCACGTGATCAAAGTTTCTGAACCTCCGATTCCTGATTTTTTGATTTCTGATTTTCTGATTTTCTTATTTCTAATTTTCTGATTTTCGTGTTTCTGGTTTCTGATTTCTGATTTTCTGTTTTCCGATTTCTGATTTGTCATTTCTTACTTTTCAGCGAACTACAAACCCGTTTTATGAGTGATGGAAACTAACTTCCGAAACTCTCAGTATATTTGGTCGCAATTTTGCTATTTTCTGATTCCCGATTTCTGATATCTCATTTCCCGATGTCCAATTTCTTGTTATCCACTTTCACTATTTTAAACTCCGGGATTTTAATGGCAGGAAACCTGTTTCCTCAGATGCGAAACATGAATTTAGAAACTTTTTCAAAACTATTCCTGATTCCTTGTCTCTGGATTCTAATAAACAGATTGGCCGCAAAGCTTCCTCATTTGGTCGCAATTTTGCTATTTTCTGATTCCCGATTTCTGATATCTCATTTCCCGATGTCCAATTTTTTGTTATCCATTTTCACTATTTTAAACTCCGGGATTTTAATGGCAGGAAACCTGTTTCCTCAGATGCGAAACATGAATTTAGAAACTTTTTCGAAACTATTCCTGATTCCTTGTCTCTGGATTCTAATAAACAGATTGGCCGCAAAGCTTCCTCATTATTGTGCTCTGAGGAAGTTAACACACTTCTCAGGTCAACAGCAAACTGCTCTCACTTTCATCACTCTGAATATATACAACCAAAATTATTGGGAGTCATATGCCTTGCAGTTGTAACTGGTAAACAAGTGCACATATCCTTCAACAAAGCCATCTGAAAAGATACATGTAAACAATAATAAAAATGTCTAGTGTAAATAACATAAAATGTTTATTGTACTTGCAAGGATGGTGAGAAAAATACTGCTTGATCTTAATGAATTTTGTCTCTTTTCTTTTTGTCAAGAGTATTAAATGAAAAGAGAGAAACTTACAGTAAATATTTAGAAAATTGAAAAACAACAACAATAATACTCTTGATGGCTCTCCATCTTCGTTCTCTATTTTTTTTTGAGCATAATAGCGAATGACTCCAATCGAGATTTTCCGTGCATTCAAACAGCTTAGATTTACAAGTTAAGAATCTGCTTGTACATGTAAACAAGTGTTATTGTCAACAATATCATTCTCGTATTATGACCCAGGCACAAGTTTCGCAAATGCATTTGTTGTACCGCTGTTACTAGTACCTAAAATGTAGTCATTACCAACTGTGTTTCCACGAAAAATGTGGTTTGTATGCTAAATGGTTGAAAGTCATTTACACAGTTTTCAGATTTTGTTGCGTTGCAAGTCTACCGAAGTATGTTGTCATAATCAGTTTCCTGAAGACAGTCTACAGTCTGGCAAAGCAGACTTTCATTCACACTGCTGATACACAACTTCCCGAAGAAAACTTTCAGACTGACAAAGCAAATTTTCAATGGCATTTCCAAAGCAAGTTAATTCATGGTAAGTCACATTTCTGTTTATTCCGGAAACAGCGAAATTACGAAAGTGAAGCGACGCAAAGCAATCCCGCTTCTGTAAAAAACTACACAAACCGCCCCAAAACCTAAAAAGTTCGATGGGAAAACAAACTTGACAAATGCATAGAAACTCGTGCCTGGTTCTAGACGCAAAATACTTCGAAAACATGGTAA
>JAOBRG010389846.1:0-10659 GCA_027574985.1 Umimayanthus nakama | reverse complement strand
GTGCGTTTTGATGGTTTGTATGTTCACTGTAACCGTATCGTTCTAATTTTGTATTTCTAAGTTTTAGTTTGATCTTTTTTTTGTTAGAAGATTTGCTACTTCGGAAATAAATAGTTTTTAATATTGTCGTCCAGAAATAAGAACAATAGTTTTAGCAAACTTGCATCGAGAAAGGTAAAAGTGAAATACAAATTAAAAGTTTAGGATCTCAGTAAGATTCTAAACCTTCATGACTGAACCTTTAGACTGATAGATCTGTGAAGAATTATTTGCTCGATAGTTTCAGAAAAACAAAGTAAATTTTCGAGTTTCGCTTCCTCATACGGTTATTAAAGTCAGTTTTATCAGCCGTTGAACTTACACCTTACTTCTGTGTTTTTATCGACAGCGAACAGGTGAGCTGATTGAGAATGGAAGTACAAACAGGAAAATCAAAAAGACGTGGTTTGTATTAGTTTTTTTCTATTGTTTTCGGGGGGGAGGGGCGGTGTTATAGATTTTGGAGTCACCGATCTTGTTTTTAAAGGTCAAAACTAGACTCGAGAAGATCGATCGAGATTTAATCCATTAAAAGCCATCAGTCAGGTTTAGGCAAGCAAAATGAAAACAAAGAAATCATGATAACAGAATTATAAAATCTTGACACTTTCGTTTTGAAATTGTAAAATGTTTTTTGAAACTTCCTTACAGGAACAGATTCATGACGTTTCGCTTCCTGGTTTTGTTAAGCAGTAATTAATGCCGACCGAGGAGATAAGACTCAATAAAGTCGTGATCTCAGTGATGGATCTTGAGATTTTGATGAGCGTAGACGCCATACAAGTGTCCAAGGCGCAGGTTCCAAGATCCTGGGGAGGGGGAGGGAGGGTGCTCCCTAGAAAAGATTTGGTAAAACTGTCGTCATTGCGGTTACTTACGAGAAATGCCATTTTGAATTTAAAGAGCTGGCGAAACTTCCGTCAATCGCACTGCTTCAAAATTGCTTAAAAACGGTGATTTCTCTAAATTCTGTTTTGTAAAAAAACCCGAAGAAAAAATATCGTGAATCTCTATTTTAAAAATGGCCGGCCCTTTCCGGGTTTAATAATACATGCCCAAATTTCTTGCCTTTTTACTGACGATTACTAACTGATTTAACATTTTTTAAGCTTGTGGACACGAAGGTTGATTTGTATCAGTTGCAACGGATGCGGAGCGTCATTTTCCCACGACGACCAGGTAAATCGGTGTTTTTGTTGACAGAGGCAGATTTCGGCCACCGTCTGCATATTCTACCTCATACAGATACTAAGCATCGTTTCCTTGACCATATCGGAGATTAAGGTTTTGTCGAGGGTGAGTATAAACATTCCAGGTTACAATGTCATAGACTTATATCAAGCTAGCTCTGATCGGTGTCGGTGAAGTATTTTTTGGTTTGAATGGTAGGACGTTTGAATGTTCGTAGGTCGTGTACAGTCGATGGCGGGAGACTTCACAAAAGAGAGAGCAACAAACGTACAGCGTTATAGATAGGCTTGTAACAGCTCGAGCTCAAAAAGTCAGGAGGACAAGGAAGCCGAACGCGCACAGCGCGCAACTCGAAGTGGAGTACTAGACAGGATAGAGTGAATGGGCAAAGGGCCTTTGAGAACGTCTAGGGCATAGACTGCAAGCTTCAGTCATACAATATTCAGCCTGAACGTACATAACTGGGCTTGGCCGAGGATGAAGGTTGTTGCGCTTGGGTGCAGTAAATATAAGACGCCAAGTGTGGAGGACTTGCGTTAGTTAAGTGCCACCGACAATGGGTTATCAGCTTTCTTTGCCGCTCGACCCTGCTGTAAGCGCTCGCCAAGGACACTAGGCATCGACTCTTCAAAGCAAATCTCTGATCCGGGCATCCCATGGCCGATAAAGGATATTACTTGCGTTAGTTAAGTGCCACCGACACATCGGTTATCAGCTTTCTTTGCCGCTCGACCCTGCTGTAAGCGCTCGCCAAGGACACGGGCATCAACCCTTCAAAGCAAATCTCTGATCAGGGCATCCCATGGCCGATAAAGAATATTATTTGTGTTAGTTAAGTGTCACCGACACATGGGTTATTGGCTTTCTATACCGCTTGATGCTTTAGACACTCGCCAAGGACACTAAGCATCGACCCTTCAAAGAACATCTCTGCTCCGGACATCTCATGGCCGACAAAGTATCTACTGGGAAGCAATACCACAGCGCTTTACAGATGACAGAGTCGAGGGAAGTCGGTAGAAGGCCTGCAACAGACCTGTAGGTAGTGTGGTAAATTGAAACTGTTTGATGGTGGTAGCAAGTACTTACAGTACTGAGAAACTGTGACAAATTAAAGTTTGCTCCAGCAATTGGAGTCACATTTCGGAAACTCATGTAGATCGGCTGAGAAAAACAAGTTTGCCACTCATTTGTTTAAAAGTGTTTAGAAATGTAAAACCGACAACACGTGCAAAACGTAGTTTTAAACAAATCTTCGTCAGGTAAGAGCTTGGAAAACGTTTGGATTTAACAGCAGCTGATGATAGTGCAAGCAAACACTAAAAATAGTTTTTTTCTGGAAGCTTGCTCGAATTCGAAACTTTCTTTCACGTATTTTCGGAAAGGAAATAGTGATTTCTTGTGTCATTTTCGGTTTTTTAAAATGAAGTATTCGTTATAAGTTTCAGAGATTTTTAAAGCATCCCTATAGTTTTTTATGTAACTTTTAAGGACTTGTAGGGATGCTGAATTCTACTAGTTCGGAAATCAACAACCGGAGTTCAAGTTGTTTTTTCACCCGGCCGGTGTACTTTGCAGGTTCGGCAAGTTGAAAGTTGACTCTATTTCTTTAAACACAATTTTTAAAAACTAATCCTTTCTCTAACCGTAACCTTAACCTTTGAAAACTGATTCTATAACTAACCTTTAACATTACTCTAACACTAACATTAATCGTGTTTAAAGAAACAGAGACCACTTTCAACCTGCAGCCTGCAAAATACATCAACCCTTCGCAGCATGCAGGTACTTCAGTTCTAAGAAAGCTTTTCCAGCAAACCCTACTGACTATCTTATATTTTAGCAAGAGAAAACGTCGAAAATTGCTTTACCTAACTACAAAATGCATTTTAAGTTTTTACATTTGTGTGCTCAACTGATTCATCAAGGCGCAATCGGGATGTTTTTAAAGTCTGCGAAATTAACACAACTGAATTAGCAATTCTTGAGAGTGAAAGCTATGAGATTTTCACTACCGCAATCTTCGTTAAAGTAAAAACAAGACTTTTACTCACCCATTCGTAGTCTGCAGTTGACCTTTTATGTCTCTTAAAGAAGGCGTAGTAAGAAGTTCGGAGCAACGAGGTATTGAGATACACTGATTCAAAGCCACGTATTTCAGTTTAGAATGTATTGCCTTGAAATCTTCTTGATCCTCTCTGATCTCAATTGGCTAAACTTTAGAAACTTTGTCGATTGATCTTTAGACTTTCTGCAGCGGCACCTAGAATCAATGCTAAGTTTCAATTAGTTTGAAATTCAAAACCAGTTAACAAGGGCCTGCAGATCAGTCAAACGTTAGGACCAGTGGCTGGCTGGAACACATTTGGTTTTACTCCATCCTGTTAATTACTGTCAATTCATCTGTCCGCGAGGTGCAAGTTTGTTTATACAGAAATATGTCTGCATTGTTTTCTCTCGGTTTCCGTGCTGATGGAGAAGCGTAATCCGGAAGTTAGAGCAGCACAAACGTTTTTGGAAGACTTACGTCACTGGTGGAACTTTTTATTTTACTGGTATTGGTTGACCTCTTTCGGTGGAAGTATTCGGACACGTTTGGATTTTGCTTATGTCTGCGTGTTTGTAAACATCTTTGAACAAAATGAGTGGCAACGTAAAAATTTTACGTTCATTTCGCAAACGCGTTGCAGACCGCTTGAGTATCACTTCTCATGCCACTATTGGAACGCCTGACAAGGACTTAAGTATTCGTGTACTCAACATGAAAATTAACCTGATCTGCCTTATCAAAACGCCACCATAGTCTAGCGCTTCGACCTTGGCCTTCAAACCTTTACTTTTCCGCTGATGGGTGAGCTAGAACCAGATTTGGCAAAGAACTGGATCCCCTAGTAAGGGTGCAGTGCAGCTAGTCAATAATAGCAATTGGATTCACCCTGTTGGCCTGTGTTCCCACAATGCCAAGCGTGGACTACACCTGCAACAACTACAACGTCTGCAACAGAGCCGGCTGTTCCGAAATCCGATTCTACGGCAACAGTAGGCGCTGCGACTCAACAACAGACCCAGACCACGGGGTGAACTTCATTGTCTCCTTAGACAGAAAACAAAACACGTGGAAACAGTGGATGCTGTCGCACATTATGTGAAATTGCGCTTGTGTCCAGGATCAGATGGGCTTTAGAAAGAACTGTAAAACGCACATTAGAAGGGGGCTTATTCGCTGGATTGTACTGACTGGTAAACCGTCTTTGTGGTGTTTTGAAGGGCTTCAAGTACAGCAGGGTGTCATTACATGCAGTCATCTCGGTCGCAAAGTTGACGTCTTTTCCTCCTTCGAGTAGGCACCATCACTCCACTGCAAGGCCATGAGTCTTATGTGTAGCCAAACAGCGTTCTCACACAGAATGTAAGTTTGAAAAGGTCTTTGGTTACGATGACTCTGGCCCACAACAAGGCAACCATGAAGATACAAGTTGTTTTAACGCTCCACGTATGTCTTGGATTGCTCATTGGGATGTAGCTCATCAAAAAGAGACAGATGAATTCCTGCAAAGTTCGGGTTTTAAGAAAGAATAAAGTTTTGTTTTCACTACAATAATCTAGCTTTGTGAACGGATGGTTTATAAGCTGAAACCACGCAACAGGGAAAGTGAGAGATTTCCATCAACTGCAACAGACAGTGTGAGAAATTTCCCTACAAATAGTGAACCAGCTGTCTTTGACAAAGGCTGTTAGGCGTTGAAAAAGGTCCCCAGTCGTCCATCAGGTAATAAGGTAATTGTAACCAGGTGTGCTGTGACGTAACAGGATATTTGCGTTGAGTGTTGAAAGGTTGGTGAAAGAACTGGGTTATTATCATAGTCGGACTATCATACGTTTACATGAAAGAATTTGCTGTAAAATATCCAATTAATTTTCTTTGAAAAAGTAAGAAATATGTCTTATCTCGGCACCGCTACTTCAACAGCCTTAAAAATGTACAAAGCAAAAAAAAACGACAACTCTGGAACGAGTGCAATGTCTGGTAATTGGAGGGTTGTTGTCAGGAGTCTGTGAAGCATTGCGCATCCGCTTGCGCTCAAGATCAGACTAAAACAGTTGAACATCTTGGAATGGCAAGCAGTCCGTCAGTGGAAAGAAAGACGTCATTAAAACAGTGACTCGTGTTGCCTTATATTTAGTAGCCTTGGCTCAGATGAGAGTGGGTTAGCCGGAGATCAGAACATTCCTAATGGGTGACTGAACATACTACTCGACTTGTGAAGGGTATGCGCATATTACTTTCCGAACTTTCCAGGGCAGACATGCTTTGTCGACGGATATTTCTATTTCAGCAATACATTTGCAGGGTCGAAGTCGTGTATGAGATTACGGTTTGCAAATTAAAGTCTGGTTGGAGGTTTACCTCAAGCAATGCGTCGCACGAGAACGACCGACTTCTATCAAGAGGCTTTAATTTCCTGCAGTCGACCAATAATCTCATTACAGTGTATCTGAGAAGCACGCGACTGAAGTTTTGAGGTCACCAACCTTCAAAGGACCGCAGACCTTGCACTGTTGTGGAGGGATCAACCAAACCTGAAGATGCTCACATGCGCATGCGTGTTTTACCATATAACTGTGTTTTTTAAAATGCGTCACTTTAAAATATTGTTTCATGATGGATATTTATATTTTAAAGATAAACCAAAGGTTTTCGAGGATATCAAACTACCTACACCACAGATCATATGCAGTTTTGGACACACAACCTCGAAGATAAGCTCACCATGAACCCAGGATAACAGCTCTTCCAGGTAGGTTGTCAACCCAAGCACCTCTATGACTCACCTATTGTAGATACAAACACTTTTGAACTATGAAAAAGAAGCAACCGTACGGCTAGGACCAGGAGAATCCAATTGAAAGACTTTAGTAACTGTCGGTTGGTTCCAATTTCCTAATTTTTGTAGTACGTCGTCAACATTGGGCATCGGAGAGAAACGAGGCTTGCAGTACTGAGCAATATGTAGGGTGAACGAACTTGTGAGCGCGCCTTCATAGTCCTATGCACTGTGACAGGAGGGTATAATCAGTGTCCCAAGAACTTCCTTCGTACCGTTGTGCATATATGGCAGGAATAATACGCCATCAAACTCAAAGTTGGTAGCCAAGAACATGTCGCGGTTGTGACGGAGCAAGAAATGATTGAAAGTCGAGTCTGACATTGGTAAAGAAGAGTTTGTTGCAGGTAGGTGAGAAAGGCAAAGTCAGGGAGAAGTAGGTGTGGGTCTCATGGTGTGGCAACGGAGCAGAGAGTGTAGATGTCGCTCGCGATGGGAGCAAGGTTGTTGTGGGAATGATTAAAATAGTTTATCATACGACATTACAGACGATGTACAGCCTACATTTGTAGTTGCCCCAGTGTCTATGAACAACGGCGCAGCGGAGGAACAGTAGATTAGACAACGCTGACTCTAAATGAAAAAATCTTCGAATGGCGCGGGTTGGGCGGTGCTTGCGTAGCGTGACGTCAATATCTTCGTCACCTTCAGGTAAGCACTATTACTCTGTCACGAGTCTTGTGTGTTGACTAAACACCATTCGTTAGCCGGGAATTAGAGCACTGTTGCTGGGTGGACTACCATTCGGAGCGACTCGTGAAAAGCATGCACACGGATCTTTCCAAAATGTAAAAAGGGAAACGCTTTGTACAATAGAAAAATCTGTTTCAGCAGTACACTTGCATGTCTGGCAGCTAAGGGCGAGGTCGTGTCTAGAATAACAGTTTGCAAATCAAAATCTCATTGAAGGTTTACCTCTACCAATGAAGCGCACAAGAACGACCAAAACTGGAATCTTTGGTAGGCTTGGAGGCGGAGTCTGCTAGTGGTGAGGTTTTGCGTGGTATATGGAGACTAGACAATACATGGGGCAAAATGCTTGATTGTGATCTGAATACCAAAAGCCATAACCTGGCGTAGGAACCAAATTACCCGCATGAAGTATAGCTTGCCATTAGCTTTAACTATACAGACTGGCTTCCACGTCTTCTTTTTCTACTTAAAAGGGAACAGAGATGGAGAATTTTGGTTGGACTGTCAAAACTGAGCATCTCTGGTCTTGATCAAGGTTTTTTGATGTAGAGATTTGTGTTCTTACAAGAAAGCGAGGGCAGTTATCAGACGGTAGGTGAGGCTCTTGATGGACAAGGGTAGTGTTGGTGACGTGACTGGTGATAAATATGATATTCTGAAAACAAGGTCACGTAATCTCAGGCTTCGAGTGTAGGGAGACTGGGCTGCCGAGCATGGGTTCGAGGGCCCACAAGGCATTCCAATCAGCGGTCTCTGGCGAGGTAGCAAGCTGAAGACAGTCACTGACAGTATGACTATGTACTGAGTGTCAATAACAGGCATCCCTCCTCCACCCCTGCTCCTTTCCCCCTTGAACATTTCGTCGGCTTTGAGACGGAATCCTGTAACGATGAGATAAGGCATGATACACGGAGACTGGACATTAGATATTGGGCGAAATGCTTGATGGTGCCAAGAGCCACAATTATCTCATCTGAAGGATAGCTTACCATTCGCTATTAAGACTGATTGGTACGCCTTCGTTATCTACAGTGACATCAGTAAGGAGCTAATTTGACAAACAATTCTTCTCTTAAGACTCCTCACTTTCCTACAGTAAATCTAAGGGATTAATAAGCTCAGTATATGAGAGAAGCACAAGGCTGATGATTTTGCGGGCACAAAAGCACTACAGACCATGTACAGTTGTAGAGGGATCAACGAAAAGTCTTGAGGGATTTTCAAATCACCTACATTACAAATAAATTGCAGTTTTTACCACACAACCCTCCTAAATTCGTCTTCTGGTCCGATAGAAATTCCCGGTGAGTGTTCTTTTTAGCAAAAGTGAGCAGGCCAGCCGGCGACCATTGTCGGCAAAACCTTTTTTCGGAAGCTGTTTTTTCGCCACGTTATCTCAAACCGTGGCTTAAATTCTGAATGATGTGACACGTTTTGGTTAAGGACCATTGCTTTGGTGCACATGCAATGGCCGGCACCGGTGGCAAATACACAGATCTTTCAGTTGTCTCGGTCTCTGATCCTGTCTCGATCTGTCTCTGTTTCTGTTACGTCTTTGTCTCTCTTTCCGTCTTTTTGTCTGTCTCTCTGTCTCTCTGTTTTTTGTAAGTTTTGCTTATTCTTTTCAGCTTCTCTCTCCAAAACGTTTCACTGAGATCTTTCAGCAGTGGGTGACCCCCGGTTTCAATCGACGTTGATTGCTCTATTGGGTTGATTGTCAGTGTAATTTGAGAGGCGTGCTTTAATTCTTCTTTACCCTGTTGATACTTTTTCTTCTTCTCCTGGAATCGAGACCCACGGGCAGCTGAGTTATTAAAGACGGAAGAACTTATTTCTTGCTACTACTGTACTATCAGAGAGGTTGGTACATCGCAGAGAAAACGAGTTTGTTCGTCATTCATCTCCGAGCTCAGTTTTATTGAGGTATGCAAGGGAAATCCAATTCCGGCAAGCAATAATGCTTCAGAGACTGGTTCGACAGATGAAGGTTGTCATGATGACAGTTTGTCGGTGAAAAACCTCTGCTGTTCCCCCTTGCAGCTGCTTAGCGATTGAACGTTTGTATATACTCCCTAACGCTCTTTGAACTCTCTTCGGTGCACTAAAAAGACTTTTCTTGAATGTGGTATCCTGCGGCTTGTCGGTTGAGCCTAATTTGGTTTCCACTGCTCTTAGAAACGCTCAATTCGCCAAAGACAATCCAAGCATTATTTTGTCACTTTGGGTTTAAATGTGATGAAAGGCTATTGCCCTTGAGAAACAACATCGTTCACTTTATGGAAATACTAATCTTGGACAGGTAAACTTTAACTCGTGGCTCTCTTGCTGTATTTATTAATCCGCCTCGTTTGTGCCAAGGACCATCTATGGCCAGGGCTATTATGCCTTCCCGCCAACCAGCTTTGTCCCCTGCTGAGTTACACATCCCTTGTTCTTTCGAGAATGTCCATCTGACTCTGTCTCTGTCTGTCTGTCTCTTTTTCTCTCTAGTCTCTCTCTGTATCTGTCTTTTTTCCTCTTGCTTTCCAAAGTGTTTCTCTAAATTAACTCGCAACTCATTATAACTTTACACAGCTTAACATCTTAGTAAACTAACCTGATGATTACTAATTCCATGAAGATACTAACATGCAATTCACAGAAAGTGGGGGTGGTGGTAGTGGGGGAGAGGGTATGGTGGGGATTGGCGACCCAAGGAAAGTTAAGGAGGATGGGTACAGATAAACAAGGGAAGGGGTGAGGGTGAGGGATTGTGAGGGAGGAGGGGGTTGTGAGGGACTAAAATGGAACCTTGAGAAACGGGTAGAGGGGCAAACGTGGGAACCCAGGTGTGGAAGGGTAAGAATTGGTAGGGATGGGGATGGGGACTAAATGGTTGGGAAACAGGGTAAAGAGGTGGACATGGAGGGGTGGTTGGAGGTGCGGGAAGTATGGGCCATCCTAACGCTTCAGCTCACCATGCTCACCAACTAATCGACCTATATTAAAATGTTCTAGAAAACTAGCTTATTTCTATCTAATTACTGATCACCGCTAGAACCGTTAACCAACTAATCAATCAGTTAGGCAGTTAACATATACTAACACTCAGTCTCTAGGACTGAGCATAAAACTAGTTCGGTCATTAAGACCATGATAAGGTTAAGAGTCCTTCGGACTTATAAGGCTAGGGCTAAGTGTAGGTTACAGGTGGGATTTCGGTTTCCGATCCCGCCGCCCCGAGATGGCATGGTCGGCAGCGAGCAGAGCAATAACGCTTTGCTCGGTGGGTTCAATTCCCACACATCTCCAAAGGTGAAGATCGTAACAAAACGTACACGAGAGCAAAAAGTTTAGTTTGTTGACTTTTAGTACTTATATAGATAGTATACTTTGCTAAAGCGAGAACTGCAGCTTTGCACATTTCGGGGAACTCAGGTCAGTTGATAGCTAGAAATTTTTCTTGTCTTTAAAGTCTATTTAAAACTGAGCGAAGCAGAAAATTGAAGGAAGAATTGGTGGACATCACACGAAGTGTCTTCAGAGATCATCAATTGTTTCCTGGGGTATCGGACATTTTAGGGGTACAATTTGCAGTCCAAAAGGAGAGCACTCAACCGCACTCAAGCTCTTTCCACGATATCATACTTGTGCCCTTAAGTGAGTTACGATTCAATATTTTGCAGTGTCTATTTAAGAACCTTCTGTTGTTGCAGCCACCACAATGAATGGCACTCCCCCCCCCCCCCGCTGTACCTTAGCACTTGAAAAAGGTGGTGTTATTAGAACTGATCAATTAACAATTATTCCACGAACGCACGTTGGATATGAGCTTTTAGATAGCGGACGAGGTGCGAAGCACCGAGTCGGC
>JAOBRG010389835.1:0-10660 GCA_027574985.1 Umimayanthus nakama | reverse complement strand
CCCCCTTCCCCCCCCCACCACTGCAAGGTGGCAACTCATGCGCCTAATCGGGCACAAGGAGAAAAGAGAGAGAGAGAGAGAGAGAGAGAGAGAGAGAGAGAGAGGTGACCCATGCACACAACACCTCATCATGTAGGTTGAACATCAAATCAAGAGTCATACTGTAAAAATGTTTCTAAGGTCTTAGTGCAAAATACCATTTCTGATTTTGAGGTTTTTCTGCATTGTTTGGTTCGTCACAGCTATAACCCAACCGGCTAAGGATGGGCTTTTAGCATCTTTGATGTTGACCGGAGCAATAACGTTCATCCCTTCCGTAAAATCTTTAAAATTGAGGATAAATGAAATGATATTCGGTACAAACAATGTTTGAGTTGCGTCTGCAACCATATTCGTAAACAGTAATATAAGACGATGACGTCATCAAGGTATTATGATAAAAATTGTTTTTTTATAAGATGAACTACAACTCAAGACAAATTTTGTATTCCTTTTAAGCTAAGTATTTTCACTTGCGTATTTTCATTTAAAAGAACTAACTTGATATTCAGAATCAAATTTGTAACAATAAAGTAATTATATGGCGTTGCCATGAGATTTGTTATGCTTATGTTCAAAAATTGCGAAAATATTTTAACATTTTAGGAAACTTTATTAAACTTGGTTCTTGCACCTTTCTCCTTTGCAAGAGATTACAGAAAAACAGGCAAATGGTCAATCATATCTGACATGATTTTCTTGTAGTTCACAAGACTAAATATGACAAAAATTTTATTTTTTTATGAAGAGTAAAGTTCTACAAAAGTATACACCAGTATAATGCCGTTGGAAAGGCGTGACGTAACAAAATTGTTGAAAAAAATTTCTTTCTGAATACTTGTTCTAATAGGCATCTTTGTGTTAATAAACCTCATTACTTTTATAAGTAAAATTGTTTTATTAAGCGTTATAATTTTATGGTTAAAGCAATTCATAGCATGAATGCTTAACAACATTTTTTCAGAACAACAACATTTTTACATCCTTAGCACCTTAAGTTTAAGCTAAGGTGGCTACGTTTTAGGGCGAATTAACTAATTTCAAAACAGGAACGAAAGAGTAAATCGGCTCTTTTAAACTTCTTTTAAAATGTATTGCTCTAGTAGAACCTCAGCAGTTCAAATTGACCTTAATTTAAAATTTAATTAAATTTCCAAAAATTAAAAAAACAAGGGCACCGAAACCAAATGCTCTTGCTATTGGTCCCCTTGTTCCTGAATGACAGAACTGCTAGAAACCCCACCCAACTCTTCTGTGTTGAAGAGTTTTTAGTTACTGGAATGTGCAAAGATAAAGCCTTCTCGATCCCCACGAGTCTTCCAAGCTTCAATGAAATGGCATGGTCAGTAAGAGAGTAAACTTGTTCATTGAACAAAGCTTCATTGACCAATTGTTTTTCAAGGGGCCGTCAGTCAGGTGACCACTTGTCATAGCACGTGACATGTACACAACACAATCAATCATCCGGGACTTTAGCGGAGATGGAGGACTTGTTAGACAGCTCACCTACCTCTGACATATTACAACATTATTATCATAGTTGTTGAAGCGTTGATGATTCGAATGACATTTGTTGATATTTAACTCTTCAAAAGCGAGTTATACGCTTGAAATAGGATTAATTGATTTGTTACAACCTATACCCCATCCGCCCAGAACTTTTCAAGGGTCCATCCCCCTCCCCTTCCCCTAGTCTGGCTGTTTCTATTTTTACACCCACTTTAAAATAGCGGGCAGTTAACGCTTTTTATTACTAGTAAAGTTATGTCATAGACTTTTGACAACTCTTAATGGCTATCTATGGTTAGTATAAAGGGTGAACACTGGGATCAAGGTTACTTTTTCGACAACTTTTGATAGTCAAACAAAAAAAATGATAAGTTTTGGAAGCAAAATGATTGGTTAGTGTAGTATTAGTACAAAGTGACTCCCTTGTACGAGGACCACGGTTTGAGACACAACATTTTCACTTTTTTTTTGTTTTTTAACTTCTATTTTTCTTGAGATGTTCTTAGTATGAGCCAAACTGTAAGCAATGTCGCAGTTCTAGTAGGGTCCGTCATCTTCAAGTGAGCGTTAAAAAATCGCCGGGGAAAGAGTTAATATATAACAATTGATACACAACTTTGTTACAGCCAGTACAAGTACAGCTCATTATTGTTCCTTTCGTCTAAGCATTTATTCTCTTGCCTACATTATTCGGGTGGCTTTACATGTCAGTCAACAAAAATTGATCCTAAGTTTAAGCAAGCAAAACACAACGTTTTCCTTTTACATGTTTTTAAAATACTAATTCATTTCAGCGAACACGCTATTAGGATGTGGCTTGCCTGCTGAAAATTCGAAACCGGTGAACTTTATAACCGGCTTCTTGCTCGTACCAGCAGGGAAAATAAGTTTCTCCCACTTTTTGCCACGAGCAGTATTTGAAATCATCCTTTCAATCGCTCGATAAAGATGTGATCCTTGTCTAATATTTGCGTGTCTTCCACCTCTTTCGATCGTGTCCAGGACCATTTCGGAATCCAACTCTACAGCAGGAAACTTGGAGGTATATGGACACAGTTTTCTGTGCGGAACTGACGCTCCACCTGTGGATGGTCGTCTCTGTATTTCTCTCCATTCACAAAACTGTTCGAGTTGTGCGTGAGGGACCCGAGCACCTCCATGCTTCCCCCCTCTAGCAATGGGTGTCACCATGTCAATGCGCATGTGTGTACTTTTGTCTCCAATCGCTAGCTCAAAGGCGGCTTTGATTTTTCCCTTATTGACTCTGATAGCATCTCTAATTCGTTCTTGCGCTGCTTCGCTGAGTTGTGCGTTCACGTTAAATGTACCAAATCCTTGTACAGCAAGTGGAATCATCCCATCTAAAAAAAGTATCGCGATGTTAAGGCAAAAAATTAGTTTGTTTCCTGTTTTTGTTTAAAATAAGGATTATTTCCTTGAAGTTTCATCAAAAAAATAATTTTGAATATTGAGCATAACATTCTTGAACATTGAATGGTTAAAGTTAATTAACACTGGTTTCGTAAAAAGACTTCCTAACAAACAAAATGAATATTTCTTTTTTTTTTTTTTTTTATAAAAAAAGGCCCCAAAAAAGGCAAGCATTAAATTTCTAGAATTACCTTAAGGGCTCATGGAGTAGAGTAAGTTTCGTCAGCATATTAACTTGTTTAGGTATGTACACTAACCGTAGAAAAACCTTACTTTATTTTACTTGTATTACAGACTTTTTTTAATAGAATCAGTAAATTTTGGCCGTGCCTCATTGTTCCTAATTTTTAGGAAAATTAAGTCTTAATTTTTCGTAAGCTGTTCTATTTTTAAAAGATTTCATAAACAAATAGTATATTCCTAAAACATTGCAAATTTAACTAACTTGTGATCTTCAAGCGGAACAAATTGCAGTGAAAAGTCAATCGTTCTCAACATTTGGAGTATTTCAACGCTCGATACAGTCGAATTTGAAAAAAAAATGCAATTATATTAAGTAAAGTAAACTTTCCTTTTTTACTACCAAAGCCCCAGCCTAGATTGTTCGTATTTTGTTCTTAATTTAGGAATGTTGAGCCTCGCCGTTCTTATAAAATTGTTGTTATAAAAGAAGGCGTGTACAAAAGTTTCAGTCTTATTTTGCCCTCATTTTTAAATTTCTTAATCGTTAATAATTTCAAATACCAATTTGATTACGTTTACATAGAGCTGATAATACTTTTTTGTAACTCGGCCTTTTTGGAGAAAACAAAACGCCAAACCCATTTTCGGTACTGTATATTGTTGAAGTATTCCTCTATTAAATATTGTACTTTAGATATTCTTTTGATTAAAGAAGCAGATTGAAAACTCTATTTTATGATCTGTAATTACGGTATATCGCTTTAATATTATTATTACTATCTATCTTATTATCATTATTTTTATTATTATTGTGTTTGTTATTATTTTTCTTATTGTTATTATAAATACTTAAAAGGCTAAAATTGATAAAAAATTTATTAAAACATTAAAGTGGTCATCTTCAGTTGTTATTCTACTGTTATTAATATTGTTACTATTACTATTATTATTATTATTATTATTATTAATACTATTATTTATAATATTATTATTGCTACTATCATTGTGTTCGACGTAAGGAGAACGCCATCATAGTTTTTGGTTCCCTGTGCTTTTACATGCGTAAAGACTCTCCATTTTTCGTGGGTTTGTACCAAATCTGCGCCATTTTTAAAGATTACACCAATCCAGGATGCATGCGCGCGCAGCTTTTGAAGCTCATAAACCAGATAAACGAGAATCTTGCTAGACAAACAGGATTTATGTTGGCTCAAAAACAGCGATGTGTCTTTTCACTGTTATTTCACCGGTTTGTCAGAATCTCTCTCAGACGGGAAAAAATCAATTTAAGGACTTGTTTATATGAGCCCGGTGATCTGGGCTGGCCCGTTCGGGCGAGATGAATTTTTGCTTGCTTACATGGGAGAATCTTGTCCCGGCACACCCGGACGTTTCATGTTATGTAATCAATAACAAAATGTATGGACGACCAGCAAAACAAGAAAGTTAAACGTATTTGGCAATTAATCTTCTCACTTTTGTTCAATTTTTTACAAGCACAGCTTTAAAAAGTATGATGGTATATATTTGACCTTTTCAAATGGTTCCCTCCACGTTTTGATACAAACAGTCAGCTTGTGTACATTTCTAAACACGCTACGGTTTAAAAATTGTTCAGCAGTGATGTTTTGGACAGATACTTATCCGATGAAAATAACTTTTTTGTTGAATATGAGTAGAAACATTTGGCTGTCGGAAAATAAGTATGCCCTCTTTCCGGTTTTCTAGATTTATGAAATACGGTTTTGTCTCTGTCGCGTGTTTACTCACAAGTTGATTTCCCGCTATCTGTGTAACGTATGTGTCGCGCGGATAAAAAAACACAATAATTATTTTTTCTTCCTACCTCGCCGGGATAGCGTGTTTAAGGTCATTCCATCCAAAAAGAACCTGCACTCAGATTTTGGTAAAACTTTGTTCATAAATAGTTTAATATATGTAGGCCCCAGAAAAAAAATAAAAAGGGGGTCCCTACACTACTTTTAGAAATAGCAGGGGCAGAAGTCCACCCCTCTGGGGCTATGTTTTCGTTAATGAAAGCAGTGCAACGTAACTTTACTATCATCCTTCGGAGTGTAAAATCAAGTGTTCAGAAATCGGAAACATACGAAAAGTGAAGTAATAAACAATCCTGGATATTGAGAACATTTGCTTTGGGTGTTTAAGCAAAAACGCATTTTTCGTATCAGAGTTTCTTTCAAATGAAAATTGTTGCTTTGGTTACCAAATCCAGAGAAATAATCAATTCACGCCAATACTTTTCAAATTTATCGTATTTTCTAACACTCAGAACTTTCTATTTATTTCTGAACATGGAGTTGTATGGTCATAACTCAAAATGGTTGAAAAAAAAACTAGGTGGTCATCGCGCTTGTTTAAGAGATATTTTGAAAAGAATCTATAAAATGGATGTTTTTCGTTCATTTTCCGAGAAGAGCCTGGGCCGAGTTTTACAAAAGTTGGCTTAAATTAAACAAATTTCAATTTTTCCGATTATTTTACCAATTGTTAGTTTATTTGTGTAATATCTGTCAAGGAACATTTAAATCTGTCAAAAACAACAATTTTAACCTCATGCACAGAAGAGCTGCGCACGGCAAAACGGGCGGATGACCTTAAATGAGATCATGTCCGGCCTGCCATGCCGAGATTTCGGCAGCTCACAGTGGGATCCCACTGAACCGGGCCAGCCCGTTTCTTATGTAAACGCAACATCAATTTTATTAACAAAATAGGAATTAGGCGGGATCCCGTCTCAATGGACTTCCCAGCAAACCGGTCTCATATGAACAGGCCCTAAGCGGCGACTGCCGCCACTCGGTGGTTTTTTTTTAATCTCTTTTAGCAAGGTTCTTCGTGTTTGCTTGCTTGATGCGCCATTTTTTTTAATAGTATTTACAATTTTGTCTGCAAGTTTAACAACAATATTTCTTGTACACTTTTGCTCTCATTGAAACTATATCCCTTTCATATCCTACAGCAGTCGCTTTTGCAATGTCTAAAAGAATGTGTGTTTTAACACTAGAAGGCATAAGGTAAAAACAGTTACACGAAGACATGAGAGGGGATAAATCTGAACCTCCCCCCCCCCCTCTCGAATTTTGATGCCTATCATCTGATTGACTTAGTATTTGGTAAATATAAAAAAAATCTTTTTCGTTGTTTTAATTAATTGAAACCAAGTCGTTTTTAATTAGTTTCCATGGCAACCAAAACGAAATAAAGGACGTCACTGCGCGGTTTGTGTCAGGACTTCGTTTCATTTTCTCTCTCTCTTTATTTTTTTTGCCCCCACGAAGGCCTGGTCGCAGGTTATTGTCCACCTAATCAGCAACTTCATTTGTTCCTATCTCGCAATTCCCTACGTGACTCAGCCATTCTTGTTTATATATTTTTTAAAAATCATCAGAACGAAAACTGGCGACAGAGGAAGAGCCGGAAGTAGTAGAGCTATCAACATATTGTTGCAAAATACTAAAACGATGGCGGTGCTCTGGTGCCGTTTGCATATGTGAATTGAGTCACTCATCTGATGAATGTCTAAATTTATTGTTGTTGTTGTATTAAATAACGGTAAGAACCGACCCTATCTACAGTCTCGGAAAAATGAAGGCGTGTGCTAATACCTCAAAGCTACCTCGCGTTTTTTAGAAAGATGGTCGAACGCACTTCACTGATCTGTGATTGCTTCTAGTTATTATTATTATCAATACCATTGTCATTGTCGTTGTCACTGTTGTAATTGTTATCGTTATCGTTATTGTAATTGTTTGAACTCCAGATGTCATTTACCTTTGATATCAGGCCCCACTGCGGAGTCTACATTTGTAACCGTCAGCCTGAAAAATTGAGTGAAAGTTATATTGAATCTTTGAATGAAACTGAGAGGCGTCATCAACAACAGCAAAATCCCGCACATTAGAAAAAGCTCAGTAAAACCTGAAACGTTACTGTATTCACAGACTGAGAGCCATCTTCTTAATCATGTGCAAAACAAAGTAACCCTTTTTTTAGCGGGCTCACTCAAGTTACTAAGTATAAGAACCAATTCAGCCTGACAGACGAAAAACATATACAAAAATTTTATCCCAGTTCCATAAAAAGGATCAAAATATTTACGCAGAACAACTTAATTTATTCTTCTTAGTAATTATAATAACAAATTCAGCCTAAGAGTTTGATACCAGTTTTAAAATATATAAAAAAGGATCAAAACAGTTGTGTTGGACTGTAATGGTTTACACGTTACAGAGAGTTTCACATCAGGGATGGGATTTTCAAGAAGAATTTTGGCAATTAACACTTAATGCTTGCTTATTTTATGTAATTAATTGATAAAGTTAGTTTTTTAGAAAATTGTAATCAAGGATTGTTGCCACTAGCAAGACTCTTAGTTTGTTCTGCGCATGATTAAGACGGTGGACTAT
Organism: Umimayanthus nakama; assembly: GCA_027574985.1. Classification (NCBI taxonomy): domain Eukaryota; kingdom Metazoa; phylum Cnidaria; class Anthozoa; order Zoantharia; family Parazoanthidae; genus Umimayanthus; species Umimayanthus nakama. The sequence goes on along the minus strand of JAOBRG010389835.1, from coordinate 3,071 downwards.
ACATATGTACTGCGCACGCATACCTATTCTTCTACAACCATATGGTCTGCGGGCTTTACAAGAGATCCAAACGGCTCAGCAACCAATCAGATCGTGCGGAGTGAACCAAATATTGGAAGATTGATTTAGCAAAAATACATTAACACTCATAACCATGAACAGTAACTGATCTGCATTTCAGTGCAGTTTCAATTTTGCGGAGTGCACTTTAAATTCTGGACTAACAGGAGGCCTCGTCTGTATCTCGCACAAAGTTTAAAAAAAGAAAATAAGCCCCTTTATTAGATAACGAAACCTGAATCTGTTAGTATTGAACTTTTAGTTTTTCTATTCCTTGGTTCTAATCCATGAGTTCCCCGTCAATTTTTTTTGGTTGCAAAGACTCCTAAAAACAGACTTTAAAAATACTCTCGATGAGTATCTTGTGGAAACCAAATTCAGAGAACACATTCAAAATTTAAGTTTTAAATTACTTCTCAGAATGAAACCAAACAAAGGTTTTGGCGTTTTACGGCTACAAACTTTTTTTGGAAAAAGCTAATGAATACTGTTTATCATGCAGAGTCTATGACAGAAAAAAAAATTTAAGAAGTTAATGCTACCGTACCGAGCTTTACAAAAGTGTAGTTGCGGACTTTGTACAAAAAAAGGAAAGTTAAAGGGCAATCGACTTGTTGCATGCCGTAAACTTGTCGCACTTTGTAATTAATTTGTTGCATTCAACATTTAATAAAAATAGCTCAATCTAACAAGCTGTCCATCTTGTTATATATGTCTTGTGTCAATAAGTATTGAACAGTTACAAACAGTTACACTAATACTTACCCCAAAACAAAAAGGAAGAAAAGCTTCGTAAACGCCATTTTTACTCTGAAAAACAAAGACACACAGAATGTGAAGGGGGTCTTTCCGCCGCTAATTGGGGGGTGGGGGGGGGGTACTCCCTTACTATTTAGCTATCGATCTGGGTTTATTTTTTGTAGACTGGTTGTTAATTTTGATAAAAATTGCGTCGATATGCCTCGACCGTTTTCTGTCCGGAAAACAACCTTCATTTTGAGTGATAGATGTGATACTCGAAGGGTGAACAAGAAACGGCCTAGATCAGATGGCTGACTCGGTGTAGAGTGTATAAGAAAGGGGTAACTAGAATCTGAAATGGAAAAAACGCATAAGCCAAAAACTTGTAGGTTTTTATTTTTAGCTAAAAATATGACTTGAAATATTTTAGTAAAAGGCAAGGTTTGCTCGAGAAAGCATAAGATAAAAAAAGTTACACGAAGGCACAAAGGGAGGATAAATCGGATCCCGCACCCCCCCCCCCCCTCTTCAATTTTTGAAACCTTGTATCCGATTAACTTGATATATGGTATGTATAAGAACGTTTATTGTACTTTCAATAATTCGAAACCACGTGGTGTGTAGTTGGTTTGTTTGACAACCACAACAACTTTTAATGACCTCACTGCGGCCGCCATCTTGGATTTTCAAATTTTCAGATTTTCGAATCGAACACTGAAAATGGTATGAAAACAACATTTAGCGGTTGGAAAATAAGAAATTGCAAAAAATAAAATGCAAATTTGTCACTACTTAGCCGAAAAAAGTAGCATTTTTAGCGAAAACCTGCACTTTTGTAGCAAACACACAGGTTGCGTGACTTATTACGATAACGTCATCAATCGTGACGTCACCTAGTTAAAATCAAAAGATGTGTTAATAAACAAAGAATAGTTATGCCAAAGCTTTTAGAAATCAGTCAAAGAACAAAATTTTTTAAGCCATAAAAATCCTTCTTCCTTTTCCTTTTAAGTTTAAACGCAGTTTTAACTGTTTTAAAACCTCTGCAAGGTATCTGTGTTCGAGATTTCCAGTTTTCACACAAAATAAATTAATAAAGTAATAGAGCAATTGATCATACAAAACAATTATTTTACTTAAACAGTTTCAGTCCTGATTAACTGGTGTTTGCTTTATGTTTCATTTCGATACTTTAATATACTTCTTGAACAAAATTTGTGGGCTTCCATATTTTTGTATTTTCTTTCACTTTTTCTGTAATTTTTTTTCCACCTTTCTGAACGACAAACACATTGTTTGTAATTTTATAGCTTAACTTGGCCGGAGAGCCGTTCTGACGACTGGTTACAGTAAGCCATGAGCTGAAAAAGTCGGCAAAATAGTTCACACTGATTATAGGTTTAAAAAAGAATAAAACAAAACGTACACATTAGAAACTTAGAAACCGACTATGAAACGTAATAGGGCGAATATCAGGTGTTCCAACAGATAGCATACTTGTAAAACGGCAACTGAGTTTGTATATGTTCTGACAACCAACCTGTGAGCCAACGATTCCTTGCAAGGCAAACGAAAATAATTTCGGTGCTATGTTACCTTGAACAGCTTTGTTCCTGAACTTAAGGTGAATGAATCTTCTTTTACCAAAACTTGTATGTTGGATATTTTCATGACATCAGATTATGCTATGACTAATTTACTGGGTTTTGAAAACCGCCACCTGGTTGGCAACTGATGACTTAACTATTCTTGCTGAGAGCAACAATCCATTCACAAGCAGGAAGTTTGCAGGCTAGGTCGAGCGTTTAATATCTACTTTCTTAGCTTTTCTTGATGGTCATTTTTTCTGCTCTCTGGAAGGAAGGGGGCGGGGGGGGGACCTAGGGAGAGCTCTTACATACTGTACAGCCGATACACTTGTCGTTTGAAAGATTTTCTATTTAAGTGCTTTTTTCTGTGGAATATTCACTAATTTGTCATTGTTACTAAAAATCGATGTCTTGGTTTTTGTTATATAGAAAATCATTTTACAGTTAAATTATGCCAAAAATCAGTAGTAAGCTTAATTTGGTGTTTCACTTTTTGATAAGTGCGTTGAATAGCGTAAGATACAACTACATATCAAAACGTTTTTTTACGTCAATATGGAATCTGAATTTTGGATCGGAGTTGTTTCATTGTTTTGTATTTTGCCAATGCTTGAAAACTGAAATTCAAAAAAGTCTGTTTTCGTAAAACTAGTCAACTCGGTGCCTTGGCAGTATCCTCCC
>JAOBRG010389824.1:0-10660 GCA_027574985.1 Umimayanthus nakama | reverse complement strand
TGCTGATGTTGTGGACAAGTTTTCAAAGGAAATGAAACTCGAGACTTTGTGACTTTCTTAGCCTTAGGTCACTTATTGGTTTACATATTTTATCCGGACGGACATTGTGTCAACTGGGTCCTTACCGAGGACACCATCGCATCTGTTGAAGCTATCGTTTGCAAGTTGTTTTGAAAGAAGTGTGAGAGCGTTGACGTCTTGCGTTACAAGCTGCACTGCACGAAGGAAGGGAAAGTTGGACCTAAAGGTTGCACAATTCAGCTGGATTTTGTTATAAAATATGGGCGTCACTGCTATATTTTTTATTGAAAAGACAGCGAATTCTTTTTATTTACTTATTGTATGATTTTACGTTATAGAAATGTAGTGAAAAGCAGGTTATGGTTCCAGACTGTCTAACATTTGATATAAAACAAATTTCGACTGTCACACTAATGAAATACAGTTTATAAAAAGGCAAATTAGTTGTTTGAATTGGCTTCTGGATTGGCATTTGGGTAGTTGATTTCTTCTGCTTTATTGCAATATTTGTAGCTACCATTTCGACTGCCGATTCAAACTTTTTTAAGCTGATTTTCCAATTGAAAGCTACCGAATCAAAATTGCTATCACAATTTTTTTAGAAGCTAGGGTCCTTACAAATAAGACCCGCTAGGATTCGTTCGGTCACCACGAGTGAGCACTAGAAGTCGCCTCAGCTGATGGACTAAAACGCTTGGGGAAGCGTCACACACGGCTGATCTGAGCCCCTGGAATTAGTCAATCAGGGGCGAGAACGTCTGCAAAACCGTATATCATGTCGTTCCAGGCCTTATCCGCGAGACAAGGCGCACGGATTTAATACAAATAAAATTTATACATTTTGTGATTCACTCTTCAGTGTTTAAAAGACTTAATTTTCTTTCCAGAAGTTCCTTAAATTTGACTCTTAAACCAAAATATTGCTTTAAGAGTGGGCTTAATTATACACAGTTTTGCAGATGACGTCACAGGGCCAGATTAGCTGGACTCGTTTACTACCACGAGAAACGTCATTGTGACGTTTTATTTTTTCTTTGGGGGGGGGGGGGCAGCGTTATAACGTTTCTAAACGGAAACTTTGTGGTAAATATCGATTTCTAAATCATACACCGAAACAACAAACCAGTAAACATCGCGCAAGTCCTCGTTTTTAACTTAAACCTTCTTCATTTATCATTAAATCGCTGTCGTGCAGCACAAGTCCTCATTTCTGAACTTAAACCTTCTTCTTTGATGATCATTAAAAAGCTAACGTGTAGCACAAAGCAGTACAGTTTATCGATTAAAACGTTAGTGACTCGCGAAGATCTTAATCTTATTTGGTAATATCATTTTGACATAGTTGTTTCATTGTTACTGTTTTAGGCTAAATGAAGATAAATTTATCTGTGTCTGTGCCTGCTGTTGGGGTGATAGATACTTTATAAGGCTTTTATAATCGGGAGTGGAAGCGGAATCTTGAATCATGGATCACGGCTAAAAAAAAAGTGAAGGAATCATGAATCACATCATCTCGCAGGCAGTGAATCATGAATCATGGACAAAAAAAAAGAATCTTGAGTTTTTGTCTGATGATAACACAAATGAAACATGAATCATGAAGAAATTCTATAAATCAATCATAAATCATTGGTCGAAAAATATCTTAGGATAACCAATTATCATACTGAAAAGATTCCGCGTCCACCCCCGATTATTAGCACATGGAAAGGCGTGTTAGTATAAATTGATTCCGTAATGTACAGGTAGCAGTGAACGTACACAATCATGAATTTACATTACTGGTGATAACTGAATTGTTAGCAGATAGCAATTCTAATATTCATTTCAATCTGAGGTTTCCATCAGATTTAAGGTATTAAGAGAGAGTGCGTGTATACATTTTGTCGATTGTATTCTCACACTGGCCTCGGAAATATGGACATCGATAAGGCCATTTTAAATCGCGTTTAGTATCGCTTCCTGCCTCGTATATACTCAAAATATCATATGTAATGGAAGGGTGTTTATTTATAGGGGGGGGGGGTCAATTTTGGTAAACTAAAATTCGATAATTTAGCATGACATGGAGGTCGGGGGTGAGGCAATTTCAGAGAAACGTCACAATGACGCTTCCCGTGGAAGCAATCGATATGTGACGCTTTCCTTATGAAACCGGCGCTGTTCTCTCTTTTTTTTACTTTTATGTGGTCACTGCATGTAAATCAGTGACAAAGGTATAGAAAGTGGAAAATAAACATTTGAAAACCAGTTTGCAGTCTGTAGCAAAACAACCAAAGTCACGATATCCTTCAAATGAAAGAAATAAAGAACGTAAGCGAAGTACTTTGTGAATAACAACAATTTAAACAGTAAAATTAATATGAACAATCTCAAACAATCTTATACAACTGTAGCAGTTTGAAAGAAATTCAGGCTGAATTTCTTGAATCGTAGTCAATAAATAAAGCCAATTTCAAACGCAAGCCCTTCGCTTTGAAAGTATTTTCTGTTTAACACTTTAGTATTTACTTGCAAAGTGAAAGCCGCTCTAAACTCGACTCTTTTCATTTTATTCTAGGATCGTAGCGACGTATATGGAATCAGGGATCAACGGCAAAAAGTGGTCTGAGATCAGGGATCAGAGGGCTTGGATCAGGGATCAAGCGGGAACAAGGGATCAAGGACTAAGGATTACCCCTCTTCGATGTTGAGATCGCGCGCTAAATCGCCCTTAGAACTGGTGACGTGTGCATAATTTTCAGGCTACAATTCAGTAGAAAGTCCACAAACATAGATCAGGGGCAGGCTACAATTGTGAATGTATTTGACAAACTCTCAAAATGCAATAAAAAATCGTCAATTTCGGTGTTGAACCTTTTCATAGTTGTTTTCTCTTTGTGATCATAATCTTAACTTCAAAAAGACAAAACAAAATGAAATATAACAAATAAAACGTTTCTACAGTGTATTTAAAACAGAATTTTTATCAGTGTGTCAGTGCAATGTATTTGTTTTGTCGTGTTATCTAATTTTATTTAACGTTTGCAACAACGACAACAACAACAACAATAGTTTCTTGACCTTAACTCCGCTTAAGAGATCGGTACAAAAATAATATTCAAGATGAAATGAATAAAATGTAAACTACACTAATTAAATTCGTTATACATATTTAAAAAAAATAAAATAATAAACAAAACATATTAAAACGTCCTTTTATTTCAGATTACTACTTTCTAAATCATAAATTTCTTATATTTTCAAACAACAGTCGCTACTTCTTTTGATAGTGTTTTCGTCCTTCAAGCTTAAAATATAATAAAACAGACTATCTAAATCAAGTACATTTCTCTTTCTTCGACCATTAACTTATTTGAGCAGTACATTACATAGTGGATTTCATTGCCCATAACGTTTTGATCACATATGGTACCCATTCTATCATTTCGCTCAATTGAAAAATGATGGGCCGGTATTCGTATTTTTGTTACTGCGCTTCGGGCTTTCGAGTTTCAAGTTACATCTACATATAAGAGATAGCTTTAAGTACTCAATGAACATCTGACTAGTATTTTTTAAAACTTTCCAGCGGAGAACTGAAACGCTTATAAAACTGGCTCTATTTTCTCTTCTTTTTACTTTTTGTAGTGGTCACTGTAAATCAGTGACAGGGGTGGAGAGTGGAAGTTAAACGTGTGAGAACCAGATGGCAGTCTGTTGCTGAGCAACTTTGACTAGTTCTCTGTTTCCTTGTTTGTGGCCGATAGGAGATGTGGGTAATCCGACCATATTACCGCGCATCTCTATCTTTAATAGTTAATACAGTTTTTTATAAGTGTCGAGCCACCCGGACACACTGGCAAAAGTTGGTGCCCGATTGCATTTTCAGAAGTCAAAACTTGCCAAAATCACCTTAATATTACTTTTTTTTATTAGCACTACGTTCAATTTGCAGAACGGCAAGAGAGATGTCTTCACTCGTGGGCTGAAATCGTTCTCAACACAAGCTTTTGGAGTCCAAACTATCGCGAGATCACCTCTCTGAAGGAGACACTCCTCCGGTTTCTTTCAGAGATTGCCTCTACCCACCACACTAAGTTAATGGTGCTAGCTTTAAGGCTTCTGAATAAGAAAATCTCTCGAAAAACATTTATTAACCAAACTTAAGCGTTCGTGACCCCCAACAAAACGCCGTGACAGTTATTGACGTGGCCTAAAGGTTCAGCCGAAATTAAAAACTTTGTAAACTGCGGTTTACATCACAAATAAACCGTGAGCGGAAAAATGTACTGCCCTGTCACTGACCACCCAAAAAACCCCACTAAATCCACAGAAGGCGTTAATTTTTTTTACAAATGTTGTATTTGTATACTTGTCGTGATATGTGCTAAACAAATCCTCACAAATTATGAAACAAATCTTGTCTTTGTTCCATATTTTTAGGTATTCAATGTCTTCACGCTTCATCACATAAAAATAAATGTTTATTTCCTCTATGGTAGCATTTGCTAAATTATAAGAGGGGTCAGTAACAGAACATCATTCGTATACTCAAACCGAGAACATACACCGAATTCATAAAGCCTGGAGCGAGCATGGAGTCGAGGCTTGGTAGGACTACAATGCCATAATAACTACAATAAATACAAACAATAACAACAATATCGGTTTGAATACACGTATTTAAAAAGTGATAAACCTATCAGTGCGCACAAGTCGAGTTGTTACTGACGCACTGCCCAGTGCCACCAGAGCGGTGAAGGTATCCATTGCTAACGCTTGATCGCTCAGGTAGCAGACGAGCCACGCAATGAGAGGATGTTACCAACAATGAATGAACAAAGTGTTCGCAAGCTTGACCTTGGCGCTCTAATAGTGTCTGCAAGCACCAACGAACAAGCGCCTGATTATAACCTCAGCCATTTGGCAGAATAATGCGCAGGGCTTCCCCTTGAACTGATTCAATTATATCACTTAGGTAATCGGCCAAGCCAGCCCAAACAGGGGATGCATACTCCAAGACAGAGCGTACTAGGCCACAGTAAACTTGCAAAACCTCTTCACTTGGTAGACCAGATTTAACAGGAACCCTTAATGCATATAGATGCCTGCGCACACGTTTGACAACAAGTCAGACGCATTGTACACCCCAACGCACGGACTGGCAGCATACCGGCAACTTGCTAAAATCCAGAGGGTACAAAATGCTGCCGCTAGACTCATTTTCAAAGAAAATAAATTCAGCTGTACTGGAAATTGAAGCTGTACAGACTCCTATAATGTTTCTGAAATAAAATCCAAATCAATAACTGTTCATCAGTAGAATAACTAAAACATGTGCAACTCTACAATTGGTTTCAACTCCATTAAATCCTATACCAGTTGTAGACCATTTTAGGGGGAGCCACCCACCATGTGAGCACAGTTACTGAACAAACGTTAGGTATAGGTAAAGAAAATAATTTGCGACCAAATTAGTCCTGATGACCTTTGAAGCAGTATATGGACTTTTAGCGAAATATAGTAGAGACCTCATTACTAAAAAAACCCTGGAGGTAGTTCTGATACATGTCAGTTTTCTGCTTTACATAACATACACCTTACGTTCCTCGAAACTCGTGATAGCCATACGTCCTTCCACGGTCACCGTCACTCCTGCAAGCCAGGGTTCCTTCACTGTATCAAGCTGAACGCTGTGTACAAACTCGCCATTTTTGGTGTAGATTGACACTTGTCCTCGGTGCTCGTTGTCTGGGTTCCATGAAGAAACGACGACATGTTCACTTGAACGGTGAAAGGCAATGCCACCAAACCTCACGATCCTTTCAGTTACGGTAAAATTATAAAGGTGGTCTCCCCGTGCACTAAACACATGAACACACGGCGTTTCAGCATCGGCCAACACCATAAGCCGGTCATTATTGGCAGCTGCGATTGCACGTGGATATGTTAGTTTTCCCACTCCAAGGCTGTGAAGGAACCGTCCATCAGCGCTGTACACATCCACCCAGTCTTCCAGAACTACAAACACTTGATGTTGGTCGCTCACTGTCACTGACCCAGAATAGGACGCCATATATGATATTTCTCTCAGAGGGAACTTGTGATGCAGGTTAGCGTGCTGGTCAAACACGTACACACCTATCCACTCTTTCCATCTCCAACTACTACTCCTCAGCTTTGCCAGTACGTACACGTTGTCTTCCCCGTCAGTTGCTACTGCCCTTGGTGAAAACATCAGCTGTTTATCTCCATCGTCAGTAGGAGGACAAATAGAGTACAGGAAATTGCCGTTCGTGTTGAACACTTTCACGCTTTCACTTCCCAAATCTGTAACGATCAACTGACCTCGTGTGTTGGTAGCGATACCCCATGGTTCCTTCAGCCTGTGCTCCTCTTCCCCCTCCTGACCAAACGATCTAACGAGACAACAGTGCTCCATGTCGAGCTCACGCATTGCGTTAGCCACTCTTTCGTCAAGCAAAGGATAAATTTTCTCGTTCCCGATATCAATGCACGGCCAAGTGAAAATGCCACCATAGTCATGGCTGACCAATTTCGTAGCTTCGTGGATTACAAAATTAATATGACGGACATTGGCAACAACTTCTCTACGTTCATTTTTGTTAAACTGTGATTTTACAATTGGTTTCAAGATTTCAACACTGAAACTGTTCTGAACTGTCGGCATGTTGTGCAACTCATCAAGACACACTCTACACGACGATAAAGCGATGGTGGGATTGTCGACTTTCTCCAGCAGTGTCGCCATCACACGAATTTTCATAGCCAGAACACGATCAGAGATTTTCAGAGCTTCGTTGTGGAATGCCCTTGTAGCTTCCTCTCGCGCCACCTTGAACCTTTCCTTTGCTTCCGAAAGCATCTGCCTAGCCGGCTCATCTAACTCAGTTAGTTGCACATTTCCCATACCTTGTGCAAGAGAAACTGTATTCACTGCTTGCTCTAAGTTCAACCCCGCAGTGGTTGACTGCAGGCTAACTGCTAGTTTCTCCGCTTTTGCTTCCGCTGTCGCTCGTGCGGTTACTGTAGCGAGTTCCACACTCATTTTCTTGTCGAACAGTTGATACAAGAACTCGAGCCCTTCCTTGAAGAAGCTGAAACTCGCTAAAAGATCCTTTCTCGCTAATCCGTCGAGCTTTGACTTGATATCGTCCATTTCACGCATGATAAGTTTCCTGAATTGTTGATCGGTAACATCGCCATCTTTCAGCTTTTCAGCCACCAAATCTCTTCCCTTATTCACGAGAAGGCCGATAGTGGCTTTAAAAACGGCCGTTACAATGGAAGACATGCTTCTACTCGATAAAGATATCTTTAAATTTCGATCAATGTTTTGAAGAACGACTTGCCCTCTTGTTAATGTTCTGGCTGTTCCAAGAATGTGGCTAAAAAAAACAAATGGCAGGGTATCGAATTCACTGTCAAAGATGACCGATCCTGTTTACTTCAGTCCGTTCCGATTCAGGTTTTTCACAGGCAGCCCAAGCTTATAATGCGACACTTGCAAAATGCGTTTCATTTTATAAGACTTTGTGTTGGAGATTAACCCGTTTCTCAAAAATCCTAGAATACTGCTATTATTGTGAAAATCAATTAAAGTTCATCTACCTTCAGTTAACCTTGTACACGTATTTTATGTGCATACTCCTCAAATCGCGCTCAGAATGCACATAACACACAAGTACAAGGTGAACTGAAGGTAGGTGAACTTTATTTCCACAATAATAGCAGTATTCTAGGATTTTTTAAAAATGGGTTATCTCCAGTACAAAGCGTTATAAAATGAAATGCATTTTGCAATTATCGCTTTAGATGCTTGGGCTGCCAGTGGTTTTTTGTGCCTGCCGATTTTAATTGACTTCATTGCTCCAAACAATCATTCTGATTTTTTAAGGTATTGAAGTTAAAACAAGTTTTTTTGCTAAAACCTAACTTGTGGTCCATAAACATTTAATTTTGAAACAAAGAGATAAAAAGAAAAAAAAATGCCTTGGCCACCATGCCTTACTGAGACGCCCACGCGATCATGAGTTGATAACGTGTAACGCATGCGATGTTATACAAAATGAGCCTGACCCTTGCTCCACGGTTATTTTTTTTAAACGAGTTTCAGAGTCAATAAATATATCAAGTTTATACACTATTGACTGTTGCCTCCATAGCAAGCTCGAAATGGTAGGGGAAAGGTGGGAAGGGGAGAGAAAAAGGAAAAAGGCCGTCTCCTCCTCCGTTTTCTCTTCCCCTCCCCCCCTTTTCCCTTCCATTTTGCCCTTTCTATAGAGGCTATACTGACTTCTTCGCTCTGACGATTTTCCGTTTAGACTTGAATCAAAATCATTGACTGACGCTTTAGGTAATATATCACACTAAATAATGCATGCGGACAAAACAATTTCGGCTATCATTAATACAGATATTTTACAAATACAGCTCCAAAGGCTTCTGGCAAACGACGTAAACAAATAATCAGTGATACTGGAATGTTTCCAGAAGACTCTAGAACAAGTCAGTATCTATTTCAGGCTGGTATCACCTGAATGGAACAGCTTGCACCGTCAAAGGACACTACTTCGGTTTGAGGAATTTACTATTTAGACTTGAATCTAAGTTATTGACAGACGCTTTGGGTAGTTAGTCGCACAATTAAACCATCAGCAGGTATTTAATACAATTCCAAACGACGCCAGGTCGCCCCAAGAGTTATCCAGAAGTGATTTAAGTCATGTATCTCAAATCCTGACAAAAATAGACTGCGAGCAGTCTCTTTCTGCTCCTCAGAACCAGTCGAGCGGTCGAGGAAAACTGAATGCATTGTGTGCTCTCGTGGGTGCGTGGAGCCTTAGTGCTAGTTTAACAGGACGACTCAGATCACTGGGAAAATCAAGTTTTGCACCATCAAAAATACACACACACAAAAATATAAACATATTGAGCAGGTACTTAGATTAGTGACCTCACTCCCACGAGTAATAAATAAGAATACCTGGTATGGCAAGTTACCTTACTCCAGATTTTATTCAGTTCCCGGAGGAAAATAATAGTCAACCAGTGATCATAAGCTTTTTAAAACAAGTTATCATCTATATTTTCAGGATTACACTTGTAGTCTGAATATTGCTGGCCTGATATGACCTGGTTGGTAGGAAATTTCCCTTTTTAACAAATTGCATCCAATCATAATCTTCTTACTAAATGGCTGACTAATTTCGTGTGCTGTGATTGGCCAATTCTAGGTCCGTAAGTTGCCCTACGGCGGTACGGACCGCTAGCTCTCGATCACCTTATCAAAAGCGGAATAACCAACCAAGCTACACAATAACCAACATATTAGCCTCGTTTGTTCGGTCCGTATGCAAGTTATGGTTCCTTGTTTTTTCCCTCCTTGTTTTCATGGCCCGCGCGCTTCGCGCTTGGGCCATAAAAGGAAGGAAAAAACTCGGCCCATAACTTGCTGTACGGACCTCGCACTCGGCTAATAAGGGAAATATACTTCCATATAAAAATTCTGACACGTGTTTGCCTCGGGAGTACTCTTCATAACTGTGTTTGGTGGGTATGCGCCGCTTGCACACCTTTATCTTGTTCCCTACCAATTTTTTTTAGAATTTTGTAACTCGGAGGGAGTGGTGGGTGGGGTGGAGGTACTCTCCATAGTATTTGGTGGGTATGTGCTCCTGGCTCCTCTACACCCTTAACCTGTTCCTGATTAGCATTTGGGAGAATGTTGATACGGCGAGGGGAGGGGGAGGGATGGACGTACTCTCCATAATATTTGTTGGGCATGTGTTGCTGACTTCTCAACACCCTCACCCTGTTCTTGACCAGCATTTCGGAGAATTTTGATACTCTGTCCAAGACGAGTCACCGAAAACCCCTACCCAGCTCAAAGGCATAACAAATCCCTGTTTTATATTAACCAGAGCAGCTAAACTGAACAAATTTTAAAAGTACCCCTGGTCTGTTGCTTAGTTATCAAAAAGGCTTGAACAGCCCACAGTGTATAGGTACTATACGGGGGTACCTCCCCCGGAGGAATTGGTGCAGAACAGGGGCGGGGGAGAACACTTTCAGCTCCGACTACGTCATCACCGGAGTAATTCGACTGCCGAAGTGCAGCCGACCGCATTCACAAATTTTGTTTATCACGAGCGAGTGTTAGATTTTTTGTGGCGTCGAGAATGTTTAGTTTGCGCAACATACGAATGACCTTTGTTGTAAATTTGTGCACAGCAGTTGAAGTAAAGAAGTTGTGAACATCTTTAGCGAGGAAATCTTGTTATAAGATCAGAATCAAGACAATTTTTGAGGAAGAGAATGTCAATGCCTTTCGGAGACGATGCAGCAAAATGGCGGGAACAAGGCGAGAAGATTGGCCGCACGGTGTTGACAAGTCTCCAGTTTGCCTTTTCAATAGGGACTGGTCGACAATGAATTAACGGATGATGGGCAATACAGATTTGGTTTATTTTTGCCGTCACACTGATGGTTTTGCGTAACACTCGACATGAACTGCTGTCACGACGCGAGTGTGACGAGTTAGCAAGGTATGTGTTTGATACGGTGGCCCACAAGTGCACGGCAAAATTAATTTAGTAAACATGACAACTACAATAATTTTACCGCAACTTCATTT
>JAOBRG010389791.1:0-10662 GCA_027574985.1 Umimayanthus nakama | reverse complement strand
GGTTTTTCTTTGTTTACATTTCCCAGTGGAGTTCTGTCACATTCTTTTGCTCTCCAGTATGTCGGGTTTTGTACCATGTGGCCTCTAGCTGCAAAGGGCCTATTAGGACCAAGTTAGCTACGTCCTTGCAGTCTCAAGCCAATCAAAAATTAATTAGCTAATTTAATGAAGGGGGGGGGGGTTCGGGAGGATTCACTAACCAACCATGCACTACAACCCATAGATAAATACTGACAAACTGTGGGTGTAGGACTTCGATTTTATTTAGAAAAGAATAAGAAAACAGTTTGCTTTGTGTTTTCGTCACCATAGTTGTGGTAGCACAATACATTCATGATACTGCAACTCGACCGGACGAAAACATACGTTGTTAACATGTATAGTTTAATTGTAGCTAGGTCTTTATTACCCACTTTCCCTTTAACCGGAATCTACTTTGTTAGCTAAATAATAAATACCAAATAATTTTTCCTTTTAATACGGCAAAACCTATCTACAATTGTGCACCTACTTTTAACCGAAGGAAATAGGGCCAATTCATGTAAGCCAATTCAGTAAGAATGTTTACACTTCGAACTTGCAGGGGAAGTTTTATCTTTAACGGGAATAGAACAAAAGGAAAGATACATGTGTAAGTTACAGCTTGGTAAGCAACTTGCGACGGAGACGGAAGGCCCATATTAACCTTGTAAAACGGACACGAAACAGAAAACAACTACTTCCGGTCTCTTCTCTTCCGTCTCCGTTTTACAGGGTTTGTATGGAGTTTCGTGCACCCGTCTCCGCTTCCGTGTCCGTCGGTAGTGTGAACCAAGCTTGTAAGTGTAAACACTCTATTGAACTGGGCCTTCATCATATGTTCCCTAAATACACTTGCAGCCATTGTGATCTTCAGCACATGCAGGCCAACATTCTATGTTGACTTCATTTTGAAGGCATACAATACGCTAGAGAATATACTAACACTTAACAGTTCTTTTTTACCAAAACTGGTAAGAGTAATACTCACTTTTCCTATAAGTAACTGCGCAATTAGCCTAGAGCAACTGCTAACTATAAAAACTATGACTTCTTTAGTGACAAGACCAGACACGCTTTTCTTTTATGCAGCCACAAAGTCAGTCAGAGAATATCAAAAATAGTTGTCAAGCAAAGTCTTACGTCGAGATTTGACGACAAAACTAATAAACGGGATGTTTGTTTTATACAGCAAATTAGACAAAATCTACTTTCAAGTTTGGAAACCAATAAAGGCAGATTCTCAATCATGTTTTTGTATCAAGGCACGAAATTGGCAATCAGAGATTAATAGTTCATTCAAGTACCGTGCGCCTTCGTCTTTCAGATATTCAAATAGATCATATTTATGTTTTATTTTGTCAAATACATCAAATAACTGCTAAGGAATAATGCAGCTTGAGCACATCGTGCTGTCTTACCAACTTTCTTTCTTGTAAATAAATTGTTGAGATAAAAAAAATGTTAAACTGAAGTGAACACGGAAATTGCAAAAAAAGACTACCGTTACCACCTTTTTTAATGATTAAAATTTAAGATAGGAAATAGACATGCTAGAAAATAAACGTGTCATCAATAAAATATATACACTTATCACACCCCACGTGACCCGAGCGAACGTATTGCTGTCGATATGCGAAGCTGCAGTAGTGCGATGCTTGTTTAACGGCAGCCGCTTGGGTTTCACTCATCGAAAACAGAGCGCAGTCCCATTGATGTAAACAGGTTTGACGGTAGCACCTTTATCTAAATTTCAAGAAGCGTTTGCACAACACAACTTCGTGTCGTACTCGAGTTCAAAGAAAACCGCACTTTGGGCAGCGCCGTTCCTTGGGCTTGCAGATCGACAAACAAACACGCGTATACTAACCCTCTCAGCCCTAAATCCATCGTATGACGTGAAGCTGAATTCTCCCAAACTGTCTCTATATTTTCCTTGTAAACGGATTGGGAGAATTCTGTTTTTTATCTTAGATCAATTGGTGTGTATGATTAATTGCCTTTTTCTCGTTACCTAAACATTTAGTTTATACAGATATCATAGGGAGAATTTACATGCTGATTAACTGGCCTGTGGGAAACTAGTTGACTCGGACACTTAATGCTTTGAATCAGGAAACAATGGAGAACCACCAGGGCCGGGAATGGGCATCAACTTAATTGAGATCAAGTACAAAGTCAGCACAGAAACTGCGCTGAATCCAAGTGTCCCTAACAAAGCGATAGAAAACGCCTTCCAAGAAGAACGGAACTTGGCTGGGGCCATGAAGCCCAGCATTGCTATACAGACCGTGAAGGTGTACACGATCGACATGGCAGTGTTGATCGCTACGATCATTCCAAATTTGGTGAAGAACTGGATGGTGGTGAAGCACAGGGGGACCGCGGCCAAGATGGTGGTAAGAGCGGAACTCAGGATGGACGACCCTATGTGAGCTACGGCCGCGGACGAACGCCAGCAACGCCGCTCCTGTGATGTTTACAAGATACCAGGGTTAGACAACACAATAGACCCTTTTCATGGTTCTTGAGGCAATTGAAAACCTGACATTAGCACTCTGTAAGCGTCAGAAATGGAAAGAGCAGGTCGAAGTTAGTAAGGACCGAAAATTGGGGAGTTAATGTTGAAAACTGTAGATCTTGTAAAGATGCCCTCCCAGCCTCGACCCTATTCAATTTCTTTAAGAATTTCGGTGTTGTTTTTTGTTTTTTAAAAACCTCACTAATGTCACAGTTTTTAATATTTGAATCCCCATGTTTTCGGCACTTATTAACTTTTACCTTCTCTCTTCATTTCGGACGCTTAAAAAGTTCCAATGCCAGGTTTTCAATTGCCTCAAGAACCGTCAAAAGGGTCTATTGCGTCGCCCGATGAGTGAAAACAGGGTGATCTTTTGAAGTACAGTACTCCCCCTTCAGTGAATACTGTTGCCCCCACAAAAAAGAAAATGTTCAACATTGTGGGAGTTCGCACAACCCAAAGCTTGGCAAATCAAAGACGTCCCCCGTTATCTCGAACACTCTATGTTTGAAATAGCGGGCGTTACTGTTACTCTAGCACTATATGACAACAAAAAAATGTTGGACTTAACTTGAGTTCAAGAAAATTCATAGTAAACTGCTTATAAACAGTGGAAAGAGAAACGGATTCAAGTTCGAATCAACGGAAGAGAACGGCACTTTATACGGCGCAGTTGCCAGGGCTCGATTTAGCCGCTCGCTACTCGCAAAAATGCGAGTGGGTTTTCCAGATTTTTCCATTTTTGCGAGTAATAAAATCAATCACTCGCAAATTTCTGCGAGTTGACTCAATTCTCATCAAATTGATTTACAATGAGAAAGTTTTAAAATCCGTGAAACTAAAACTTACTCAGGTTTTTCTGCACATATTTTCCCGGCAAGTTGTGTGAAGAAAATTTTTATATGTACAAATAAATTAAAAGTCAAATTCGGAAAACTTGTAGTCTGTTTTGCCATTTTATATTTTGCTACTGGCCTTTAGCATTTTGCTAGTGAAAATTTATGCCACCAGCAAAAAATTGCTAGTGACTAAAAAATTTGTAGGTCGACCCCTGGTTGCGGTAATGTAGAAACCTGAAAACCCCGAACAAAGCTTCGGAGTCCAGATCAGATCAAAAAGCTCTCTTTGTGGAACACCAAAGTAAAAAAGCGATCGATTCACTTACCCTGTTGGAGGGCAGGTTCGGTAGTGCATTCCCAGCCAGGATGTAGCCTTCTACGAGATGGACACAGTAATCCACAGACGTACCCACCAAGATTGACAGCGAAATGGCTTCTACGGCACCGAGCTGCCAACCTGCCAGATAGAATATCGCCACGACGGTGCTGAGCACGCCTAGGGTAGAACAACCAGTACGATGGTCAGCGGTTTTGTTCATTATAACACGGAAGTAAAGTACGACAGCATAGGACAGGACAGCATAGTACAGGATAGAAGATGAGAGGACAAGATAAGATTGAATAGAATAGAATAGAATATGATACGACAGGATCATGCGTTTACGTTATTTACAGGTACGCAAAAGCCTATTTTGTAACAATAACAATAATTAAAACTAAGTCCAAAATAAAACGTAAGAGTTAATAATAATAATAATAATAGATATTTTTATAGCGCCATATACACTAAATGCCCTATGGCGCTTTACAAGAGTTCATACAATTCAAATTACAATTTTCAGTCGATAAAGCAATCCGGTCCTGTCCTATCCTAATTTATCCAATCTTATCCTATCTTATCTTATCTGATTCTATTCTATTCTATTCTATGAGCATGCTGTCCTATTGTACCCAATCCAATCAACCACATACTTCTTTTCAAAATTCATATACAAATGCCCTGTACGGAAACAATAGCTTGCTAGATTTGCCGATGCTTGATTGAAGTTGTATGAACTCTTTCGTTTGTATTTTGGATTTAGTTTTAACTATTGTTTCCGCAAAGAAACATGTGGTTGAACTTTTAATGCATTTCCTGTAGTCTGAAAACCACAAAGTTCTCATTTTTCCGGGGACATGCCTCCAGACCTCCCTAAAACCCTTGCAGAGTGTCAAACTGACCCCCAAAACGCGGGACTATCCTGATTTTTTATGAGTTCAGTCGGGACACTTTGAGTATCCTGATTTTGAAGATCAGCTATCACAAGCCAACGAGCAGAGAAATACATTTTTTCGTTATTGTCTATTGTGTCGTTGTTATTGTCTTTTGTGTTGTTGTTATTGTTACTGTCTATTGTTTTGTTAAGACCAATCTTTTCCAAGCAAGTTAATTGTAAGCTCGCGGAGCGTAAACGAGCAGAAGGTAAGGGTACACTATTAAAAGTACATATTAACGGCCGAGGTTGGGGCTTAAGAGAGAATGGTTAGGTAACTTAAAACTTAGGTTGGGTAACAAAGAAATTCGCGAAACTAAGCATAGAGCAAAAGTAATCATTGTAATTCTGGATTTCCATCGGCGGGGTTGAAGGGTTTTTTTTTCAAAGACTGAGTTAAAATTGTCTTAGGTTCCTCAGAGCTTCTCTTCACCCCCCAGCCCAGCCACAAACTATGACTCCTCACTTATCCCAGCGAAAGAGGTGTTTCTGAGGAGGAAACTCTCCACACTTACCCAGAATAGTCAGCATGACAATCAGGGCCAGCATGAAATGGCCTGTGAAGATGACGACTGCGGCTACACACAGACACAGAGAGATGACAATCCCATACACGGCGCTGTTCACGGCTATAATCTCTGTGAACATCTGAACCCACTCGTCACTTGTTTGGAAGACAGAATCGAAAGCAGCTGAATTGCCCTTGTATTTATCGAGCGTCTCCTTCAGAAACTGTTCCCATTTCATGTAGTCTTTATACACTAGTTTGGATGATTTACCCATGAACGTTGTCTAGGAGAAAAATAACATTTTCACATGCTGTGAAAACTCTCGATATTCGTATGTTGACGACTAAATGACATCTGGGGGGAGGGGGGGTAGGGGAAGATGGAAATTATATAATTCTGTTTTCTACCACATATCTTATACTATATTTGATATACTTTATAAAATGCGGGAAAATCAGACTAAGAACGTTTTTATGGAAAGCAATTTAATTGATACTATTTAATCGCCACAAAACAAAACGATATTATCAGAAGTACTTACAGACTCAAAAGCCATGGCCATGATTATAGTAAAGTTTGAATGTTTATTGGTCCATCGCAGCTCGCTTCTGGTCGATGCCCCCGCTACAAACTTTGGCTTAGGGAGATCTAGACAATGGTTTTCGACATTGTTGTGGTGAGGGCTACGTCCCATTAAAAACCTTATTGAATCCACATACGGAAAGCAGTCAGCGCCGCCCGGCTTGACGAGTTCGCGGTTGCCAGCGAAGGCCTTGCATATCCCACAGAGCGTGTTGAGTGCATCCCAACGAGTATCCTGATGGTTTACCATATTAGAAAACACCTGGTCGAACATCGCGCTGCCCTGCAATTGATCAACAAAAACTAGCTAGTAAGTATTATATTGCAATCAGGCTAAGACACCGTCTATGTCACTTTGGTCACACCATATCTATAATAATGTAGAACTTTCTATAGCCGTTTTCACACTAGAAGACGAACATATCATCTGAACGGACGTCTGATGTGAAATTCGGACGAGCAAAATTTCAGACGTTCGTGTGTCTGTGAAGACGATTTGTTCATTTCAGTTTAAAAGGTAAAACTGGGCTGCCTACTAATCTAATTGTCTTCCTAATTACACTAAAACAAAAAAGGGAATCATACAAGACAGGAACAAAGAATATACCGGCTTGTTTACCTGTCTACACCTAATTCATAAGAGGTTGTCTTCTGATTTGTTGCATTGTGCATTGCGCATTGTTGCATACTTAAACCGCAATGCACTATGGGTGCAACGAAGCTATGAATAGCATCGTAGGTGTCTATTGTGATACAGCGACATTCCCTCCCCACTTGCTTCCAGGGCTAATGCACGAATTCTGCTGTTTCATTTAGGTACCTACTTAAAAGTACGTTACATCCATGGTGCGTTGCGGTCTGGGTATGCAACAATGCACAATGCAACAAAACAGATGACAACCTTTTTTGAATTAGGTGTATACAAACAACGAAGACCTGAATATATAGTAAACATACAAAATGACAAGAAAAATATTAAAAAACAAGTGTAAAACGTAGATCGAAGGTGAAGGAAATGGAAAACTTCTGCATTGGACAAAATGTTTTCATGTTCTTCTTAAAGGTTTTTATGCTAGAAGATCCCTTCTAATGAGCCCATAAGAACACAGCAGCACGTTTAACCTCGCTCTACTAAGTCTTGCAGAAGTTTGTCGACGTCAAATCTAGGTTTCTTTCAACTAACTGGCCAGAACCGATCCTTTTCGACCAGAAAAATTGAAAGCGACCTTAGTAAGAGAATCGTCTTCAATAGTTAAAAATGCCAGAAGAGGTTTCAGGTAAGCTACATCTTTGATTTCAATGAAAAATCCGTACTAAATTTGCCTTTCAGGAGAAGAAAAATTATCGAGAAAAGCGTCAATTATAAACAAATATGCTATGACAAGGACAACTGCGGCGTAATTGTCCGCAAAAAAATCCCTTGAAAAGGTAAGAAAGTCTTAACAGTGCTGGTTTTTCTCAGCACTCTTTCAATCTACTTCCATAAAGTCTAAGTGAGCGTGAAAATATGTGAAATGGTTTAGAAATAAAGACTAGCTGACAGGAACTTCACTGAAATAAGTGCGAACTGAAGAATGTGCAGGTCGCCATGTGCGTCCGCCAGCTTGGACCTACACGCATCAGCTCACAATAATTTACAAGACTTGAGGACACCTTTCACTAAGTCTCTGAAAGTTTCCTAGTGCTAGGCCTGAATTATGTTTACTTTTCCACTGGATATCGATGTAAACTGGTTCCCTGCAGCTAGCGATGCACAAAATTTGAAAAATTTAAGACCTAAATCTCGTTTAGTCTTTTATTCAAAAGATACAATACAAGCCAAATTAACTCCAAACCAATTATCCAGCAACGTTTGGCATGAATGAACAATGAAAGTAAAACCCCTTCCATGTGCAAACAATTTTCAGTATTTGACCACGAGAAACGATAAATTATTTTTAAACCAAAATTTAAGACCTTTTAAGGTTTCAAGGAAACTTTTTGACAAATCTAAGACATTTTAAGGCACTAAAAATGCAAAATAAAAAACAAAACTTTTCAAGATCTCAAGGACACACTTTGGCAAATTTAAGAAATTTTCAAGGCCTTAAAAATACAAAAAAAACGACTTATTCAAACTTTTTAAGACTCCACAGGATCTCTGATAAATAAAAGTATGTTGAAAATGTTACTTACTTTACTCGTTATCACGTGGTCGACACCAACTCCCGTCCTGTTGATGCCTTTCACGCCAAACACCACGTAAACAATGGCCGTGTTAGCCACAATAGGTTTATCTATGGGCTTGCAGTCTGCAGTTGTAGCACACAATGCAGGGCTGGTGGTCGGGATAGTCTGTACATTGTTGTTGTCAATGACACCGTTGCCTGAGTGGCAGCAAAACAACAAAAAACAGCAACTCAACACCTCAAATCTCAGTTTAGAATTTCAAACTTCATAAGAACTAACAATTAATAGCCGTACATTTAACATCGCCATCAAATGCTACCAGTTCGTTTGTTTCTCGGTTTCTCTTATACCTTTCTTAGGCTACGTCCTCTGAGCGAATATCTCCTGACGCCACTGTTAAAAGTTTGTTTATTACCAAACGCACTTACTGGAAGAAATAATCCTGTTACATGAGAACTGAATTCAAAACCAAAAAAAGATTTTGAAACTTACTTATAAAAATTGCAGCATTCTACGTCTAGTTTTTGAGGATGTATTTGCTTTCAAAAAATATACAAAACAGCTGTGTGGCAAAATTAATGAGCCATACATATGCAGTAGAACTTCGAATAGTTTCTGCCTTTAATTGATTTTTCAATTAGCTTTAACAAGAGTTTAAGATTTAGAGCGGCAACGCCGACTGTGACAAACCAAACTGCCTGTGAAAAGGCAGGAAACTGGTGCCAAATGTTGGCGACGCGCTGGCAGCCAGTCACAATAGCAGTACCACAATAACATAATACCGATACCAACACTAACATTAACACTGATACTAACAATATTACTAGCAGTAAAACGCTAGCGAACACTACAGCAAGAAACTAACACATGCTACACCTTACTACACCAACAGGGTTTGTGCCAGTTACCTAAAGTAGTTGGTTTTGCCGTCTTGGGTTGGGTAACCACTGGCCTCCGGTGAGTTGTGGGTTTCCTTGTAGTTTCTGGTGGCACCGTGGCTAAGTGCACAAAATTAAGCATTAATTGTTACAATTACCAATCACCACTGTTGCGGCATTCACAACAGATTCATTAAATAAGCTGGTTTCAATGTAACGTGAAATACAATATCACCAGTTTATATGTATGAACAGACTGCCTTAAAACCTGTGTAATAAAAATGGCTTTGTTGAAAAAACATTTGAATGTGTGAAAGCCTATCAACACATGACAGTACAAAACGTGGTCGAGTGCGGCCTGCTAACATCAACTGTGGTCGATCATGTCCAACTCTTACCCTAACCCTAACCCTCAGTTACCACAACGCTAACCCTAACCATAACGCTAACCCTAACCATCACCCTAACCCTAACCGTAACCATAACCCTAACCCTAACCATAATCCTAACCATAACCCTAACCATAACCATAACCCTAACTCTAACCCCAACCATTACCCTAACCATAACGCTAACCCTAACCATAACCCTAACCATAACTCTATCCCTAACCCTAACCATAACCCTAACCATAACCCTAACTCTAACCCCAATCATTACCCTAACCATAACGCTAACCCTAACCATAACTCTATCCCTAACCAAGACCGAGCATGGACAGTCAATTGATCAGTTGATCAACACTGGGAGACCAGTTTTGAAAAAAACTGTTTTATCTGCGTGGGCGAGTTCGCTGAACAAATGGGTTTAATCAACAAAAGTTGATATGGTATGTTTTTCGCCTGTGGGATATAGTGTTTAGCTGACGTTTCGAGCGTTAGCCCTTCGTCTGGCGGAAGACATACCATATCAACTTTTGTTGATCAAACCCATTTGATCAGTTGATCAATCGGCAATCAGCTGTGAAGTGGCTTACAATGCTTTATTACTCACTTGTAGCAGGTTTGAGTGTGGTCCTCGTGGTACTCGTTTGACCCGAAGTTCTGTAAAAAAGAACAAAAAAAACGCAATCCAGAAGAGAATGCAAACAGCATAGTCTAGAGAAACTGGCTGAAAACAAAATACAGTGGTTTGGCGAGCATACAAACACAACCAACACAGACTACTTACAGAACAAATTTTGAAGTTGGCAAGTGTGTTGATCGAAGCACTGAAGTGTGAACTGTTTTCCTCTTGGAAGTAGGCTGTTTAGTGCTGCTTGCTGCAGTTGTTGGATTCCTTCCCATCTGTGCTGTGGTTTTTCTGGTTGTCACTTCGTCTTCAATGTTTTGCCCATTTAATTCAGTTGCTGGTGGGACAGGCGTGTTTGGGTGGTGCACAGGGGGTGGGGGTGGGGGAGCAGTGGCCGGCTTGTTGTTAGAACCTTGGTTTGTTAAAATCGCATTGCCTGTAAACAAGGCAACAAACAAACATGACGCTTAACACAGAACACTTTTTTTAACATGTTTATGAAGGGCTCTGTGCAAGATCTCCTAAGTCACAAATTTAGATCACCATTCAAAAACCTCCAAAATTTTCCACAGGAGTTTTGTGTAAGGTCCATGCTGTACTGGATTTTTGCAATTTCTATTTTTCAGACCACTGGAATCTGCAAGATAACAGTTTAGTCATCTGTTGAATGACTGAATAGAAGAAATATTTTCAGCAGACGCATTGTATTACTCAGAACTAGTTCAACACGCTTGAAGTAAAGTTTCATACGCGAGATAGTTTCTTTGATCCAGGTTTTGATGCAAATACGCGACAAAACAGACGCAAGCAACTGTCATTGTCAATATCTAGCTGGATTCATCAGACTGAACAAAACAAGTCAACTTTAATATTACGTAAAAA
>JAOBRG010389780.1:0-10664 GCA_027574985.1 Umimayanthus nakama | reverse complement strand
CTGATACCAAACCAGTTTGAAAAGGATTCCGACTGCTACTTTTAGCTAAAAAGCTCTTTCAATCTCAAAACCGTTCAGTATTTTCAGATATTTTACATAGAATGTTCTTCTCATTAACTGGAAAACTTTCTTAATTGTTTTTGAAACGCTGAACTCTCGTTCCTACCAATTATTTTAATCTAACAACATTCTACTCGGTGGTTCAATACGTTGTAAACTGCATTTTCAGGCAATTTTCAAAATTCGGTGACGAAAGTAAATTGCTATTTTTGCCAGTTGTTTCTGAACCCGGACTGAAAGCTTTGATGTGAACTTGCTTTTGATAACTTGTTGTAAAGGTGGTTTACAGAACATGCCGTCATCTTGTATATTGTTAGCCTTACATTAATAAAAATCCAACGTTTGAAAAAAAAATATTTTGTTTGAATTTTCTTGGATGGTATCAACAAGGCTTCCCCCCGCCTCTTTAACCCAAAAATGGAAAGCCTTTGAGTTCTGACATAAAATAGAAAAGGAGGGGGGGGAGTCGAACTGACGCCCGCCCCCCCCCCCCTTCGTCATCCAAACAAGATTTCTCATGAAAAGATTTTTAAGAAGTACACTTTACTTTTTGTTTCCGTTGGAGGTTTTTCAAAAATAAACAACAACTTTATACGGTCAAAAACTCGATTCAAATATGGTGGAAAAACCGTCCATTTTTTGCGAAGTTTAAATTTGTGTTTTGTGACAAGTGATGAATTGGGTTTGTGAAGTTAACAAAAAATGTCTTTTTTGATAGTTAAATAGGGAAAGTATAAAATAATAAAAAGGAGAATGAAAAAAACTTTGTCAAAAAGTCCCATTTTAGCCGAACTTTCATTGGCTTAGTTATGTGTAATGCCAAAAGATGTAACCTTCTAACGAGTGCTAGCACTGCGAATTTCGCTTTTTTGGGGACAAGGTGGCAACCTTCCCCTCCATCATGTCCATTTTAGGGTTAAGCTTCCCAAGTTTTCTGTATGAATATTTCTTAAAACAGCATCTTTTAACAGTTGTTCATAGACCTCCATTTTGATATTTATTGAAGATCGGTTTGCAATTTTCAGCAGCAATCTTTAAAATGTTAAAGACAGATCGCTTTTATCAAAGTTTTCCAACCAAAGTTGCAAATTGTTTTTGATTTTGATCAACTCGAACATTATTAAAACAAACCTCCTCAAAAATTGTTGGATTTAGCAAGAAAATGTATAGCTTCTTGTTCTGTTTGAGCCCTAAAACAGCAAAAATTGGTGCAACATTCTTTTTAAAAGGAAGTTTGAGACTTGACAAAAAATTGAGAACACTCCTTTGGTTGAGACTTGCATTTATAGGATTTTTTGTTTCTGCTTAATTTGAGAATAGCAAGGGAGAACTACTAGAGACATTGAGAGGGCAATGCAATTTTATATTTAACCGTTGGTAAACAAGCATAAACTCTAATAGCAACGAGTGTAGAACACTTTTAACAATACTTTGTGGCTAAAACCCTGAAAAACGATGAGAACTTTATCCTTAGAAAACAAATGTTCTTCCGTAAAAGTTATTACAAAGAAGTTGCAGAGTAGTTAGTTGTTAGTTATTAAGATGGTGAAAACTTGTCAATATTGTATGTAGTCGGGAAATACTATAAAATAGGATTCCCCTTGGTAGAAAGAGTTGCAAGAATGACAAACCTCCGAAAAAAGCTACTTCTATATCCATATATAAGACAGTCGAAACTACTTTAAAATGTTGTCTGAAACACAAGGTATAAAGTTAGTTGTAAAAAAAAATTTGATTTTATGCTACTACCACAGTCACAAAACAAGACGGGCTTGGTTCACTCTTTCACTACAGTTCTGTGCCGTATGGTGTAGTCACACTCCTCAGGTTTGTGACTACACCATACGGTACAGAACTGTAGTGAAAGAGTGAACCAAGCCCGTCTTGTTTTGTGACTGTGGTAGTAGCATAAAATCAATTTTTTTTACAACTAACTTTATACCTTGTGTTTCAGACAACATTTTAAAGTAGTTTCGACTGTCTTGTATATGGATATAGAAGTAGCTTTTTTCGGTGGTTTGCCATCCCTCAACTCTTTTACAGTATTGGGTGTCTCCCTCCCTAAGTATTCGGCATCAATCAGTTCCTTATGGTAACACACGACAGTGTGTGATGGTTCGACTCCATCAGGGTACTTCATGCCGAATTTTTTCATTGGAATAGTATACACCACGGCAAAACCTATCTTAAAGGGCGAAACCGGGATTCCTCTCCAGTCTCTTTTGCTGCAAGAAACCCGCTCGGCCCCCCTCACACAGTAAAAACACATCTCAAAGTTGTTTTTTGTAACTTTATTTTAACACTTTCAGATAATTTTGAACACTAAGACATATATAATAATATAAAAGTACTTAGTGAACACACACACTTTACAATTTTTTTTTTAACTTTTTTTTATAAATTTTCAGGAAATAATTTTTAAAACCTAGTAATTTTTTTCAAATATTTTAAAAGTTTTTAGAATTTCAAAAATGTATCTTTAAAAATTTCAGAGAATTAGAACTATTTTAAGGCAAAAAATTAGTTTTCAAATTATCAGAATTTTCTTTCTTCAAAAAGTCTTACAATTGTGATTTTTAACGAAAAAAAAATTTGAAGTCTTGAACTTACATGCTCACTTTAAAAGTTTGGAACCGTTTTTCTTGGAACTAAAAATCTTAAGAACATTCTGAAAAACTAACAAACTTTCTCAGTCTCTTCAACTTCTTCTTTGAAAATTTCAGAACTTCTTAAGCCTTCTTTAAAAATTTTGACGAAATGCTTTCTTTAAAAGTTTGGAACTGTTTTTCTTTAAACTAAAAATCTTCCGAACATTCTGAAAACTAACAACTTTCGCAGTCTTTTCAACTTTTTCTTCGAAAGATTCAAAACTTTTTAAGCCTTCTTTAAAAATTTTGACAAAATTCTTTCTTCAAAAGTTTGGAACCGTTTTTCTTTAAACTAAAAATCTTAAGAACATTCTGAAAAACTAATAACAATCTCAGTCTTTTCAACTTCCTCTTCGAAAATTTCAAGACTTCTTATGCCATATTTAAAAATTTTGACAAAATGCTTTCTTCAAAAGTTTGAAACCGTTTTTTTTTAAACTTAAAATCTTAAGAACATTCTGAAAACTAATAACAATCTCAGTCAGTTTTAGAGCAAACTTTCTCAGTCAGGTTCCGAGCAATCTTTCTTCACACAAAAGAATTTTGTTCTTACGAAATCTTTTTAGGAGTTTTTCTTCATGAAAGTACGACTTTCACAAGTCTCTGGCTATATGTATCTTTTACATAGTTTTCAGAACGTCTTTCAGAACTAAAGTTCGTTCGAAGTTTCACTTGCTTCTTAATTTTTATTTAAAATAAGATAATGAATGCAGAAAATATTGTGGAGTTAGTTGTCCAGTCTTATTTTGTAATCTCAAAAACAAAAAATCCTAGTAAGAACTATCTATCGTTACTTTGACAATACAGAACGATTCAAAATAAAAGTGCTTCATCTCTTTGCTAACTTTCAAATTCAAACTCATAAGCAATAAATTTTGAAGACTCGAGTTCAAAGTCCTAATAACTTGTATCTACTAATCAGCGATACAATCGTATTCTCCACACATAGACCAAATGACAACTGAGCAAGTAAACAGCCGTTGAAATAATGTTTTGTAATAGAAACGACATACTAATGAAATTTCTACTCACAAGGTAATAAAGTTTCTACTTGCAAAAGTAATTAAACTTCTCTTCACGAAGTAATTAAACTTCTCTTCACGAAATAATTCAATTTCTCTTCACGAAGTAATTAAAAATTGTACCGTACACTCCCTTGCATTTTCATGCAGTGCTAAAGAAAAAGGAGCGCGTGGTTTGTTACAAGCCTCTCACTGCATTTTATAAAATCTGTAACTTGGTGTATCCTGCTTTCATTTTTAAAACTTTATTTAGACAAAAACTATAACTTAATTTGTGAAAACAAAAAACAAGAATCAAGAAATAACCTGGACAAGGTTTTATTTTGATTTTCCTTCCGCTTCAAGAAAACTAAAATAATAATAATAATAATAATAATAATAATAATAATAATAATAATAGTAATAAAAAATAATAATAAAAATAAAAAAATAATAATAATAATTCTGAACCAAAAGCTAAAAGCCTGACCCGCTTGAGATGAACTAAGAGATGTATCATTTGTTTTGAAAAAAGGTTGGAGGGGGAACACTTGTCATTTTCACTTTGGAATCACAAACAACTTTACCAATGTTTTCAAATTCCAGTTTTATTCATAATAATAATAATTTTTAGATCCCAACTGTTGCACTGCTTTCAAGCATTTCAGTTACAAAGACAACAATTTAAGTTTTCCAAATCTTTCGTTAGTTTTGACATGCGGCAGCGGCAGGTTCAAACGCGATATGAAAATTGTGATGATAACACATATAAAAAATTACAGTCTCTCGGATGGATCTAAAAAAATATTTTATAAGGTAGAAAACCATGGAAGCATCTTGATCAAAAAATGCAATGTGTAACTACGAAGATCTATTCAATGATATTCCTCATAATTTGAGCGTCGTTTTGGTCATCAGTTCACAGGATTTTGGCAGCAGATTTTCCGCTGATTCAAATTGCAAAAGAAAGCTGCTTCCCCCCTCCTAAAATTAATAATATGGTGGCCCAATCCTAATGTAAGATCATCGTCCTCCCTCTGCTACCAATAACAAATTATACATTTTTAATCAAGGAAACGCGAGCAATATCTCATAAAAAGATAAAAAATCTCATTTAGCAGTAACCATAGATTGTACATTGAAGAAAAGATCTTTAGAATTGAACTTGCGAAAAACTGATATCCGCGCAAACCATTAATGAACGGTTTTCGAAGTATTTTCTTTTCCCTAGCTTAATTTCCAACAGTGATAGTTAAACACAAGGAGACGTTGCAAGACCAATTTGTCAATGCTCAACATTTAACAGTTGTTCAAGCCTGAACCCCTCCCAACCCCTCCCCAAAGTCCACTTCATTTTACACTTTCATGAACGGGCATCGCGCAATCACAAAATTTTAGAATAGCATTCAAATTGGACTTATCAATTGATTTTCAAGTTGTATTTGCATAACTTGTTTTGACTGCTGTTATACTTCATCAAGGTCCTGTCTTCAAAAGTCACACTGTTTTGCTTGTGTTTTTAGACATATTTTTTAGCCCCCAATACTATATAATTGAGACAACCAAAAAGATATCCTGGTTTATCATCAGCCGGCAAACTGATTTTTCCCAGCGCATTCAGTTTTTTAAAATGTTTGTAATAAAACAAAAATACAACTCACAAAGTCTCGAATAGTTAATGGCCTGAAAAGAAATCTGGAAAAACTTTTTTGACAATTTTTAAAAACATTTTATCATCCTCTTTAAACTATAGCACACATTATTTATATAAGAACGCGAGCTGATCTGGTCATTTTTGAACAGTTATGTTACGCCTGCATCGGTAGATTTAACTATAAGACTCCCATAAAAAGCGTCCTAAATCGCTGAATTTTGGAAGGTTCCTGATGATTAACCGGGATATTTTCAACCGGCCTTATAAGCAATGACAAATCAATTTTCTGACGTCCCCTTTTTCAGTGGAAGCTTGTTTATATATTAGACTATCATCTATAATTAATTTAGTGGGCAGTGAACGTATAAACTTTTGTAATCTATTATATATCATTTGTAAAAACCAAATCGTCAATCGGCTGCGATAACTGCATTTTAAGGCTCTGGGAAGCGAGGTACCCACACAAGAACAGCATATCCTGCATCTAGAAGTTCATTTTTAGAAGCCCTTGGTTCAATAAATTAAGTCGTGAATTAACAAAAAACATTTTCCTTAGTTCCAAAAAATGCGACTTCCCCATAAAATTGCGAGCTTCTTCTCCTTATCTTAATGAAAACAACCAGTTTCTAACGCACTATGATTTTTAACACTTGAAGGCAGAAGTTTTCAATGAAGGGAAACATTTGGAATTCTATACGCTTTGCAATCGGGAACTACTAGCTTAATACTCAGTTTCATGACAACATGATCCAAGCCAAAATGCCATTCGAGTGAATTTTTTATTACGAATTTTTAGCAAGTTTTTAAAAGCTGATACATAAAATGAAACATTTAATTTGAAAGTCAAATAAAAAAAATACATGATTTTCGAGTGCTGACATTGACGAACTTAAATTGTGCAAAGCAGTGCTACATTTGTAGTTTCCCTCTCTCCCATCTCTTCATGCCTTCAAGAGTTAAATAAACTTGATTCTAGAGGCGTGTCCAAGTAATAGCCAAAACTAACTTTTAATAATTAAGTTTTGAGTCGATTCTTTGCATTTGGCTTAGATCACAAGTGAATAGAGCAGAAAAACAACAGACTTATTGTTTTGTGATTTATGTGAACGTGGCTGAACGTCGTTTAACATACGCTGTTCATAACAGTAATCATGTAGGGACCCAAAACTATGACTCGACACACTCAACTCTAGAATCCTCGAACAAAAATAGTTACACGAACCCTTAAGGGGGGAGGTCAATCGGACCCCCCCCCCCCCCACTTACCACTCAACTCATCCAATTTACTTGAAATTTGATGAATATAATAATCTTCATCTGCACTTTCATTTGAGCGAAATCTTGTAGTGTCTTGTCAGTTTCTATGGCAACAAAAGTCAAATAAATGGCGTAACAGGAGGCAACAATCTTGGATTTTTAAATTTTCACAATTTGTACTCCAAAATGACGACAAAACAGCGTTTAGAGATTGAAATCCACAAAATAGTTAGAATCCGTTGCGAAGTTGTCAGTATTTAGCAAGTTTTCATCGAAAACTAAAAAAAGTTGCGGTTTCGCAGTCAACACGCAAGTTGTGACGTCATTCAATTAGTAGCTTTAACAAGTAAAGACCAGAGTGGGAGGCCTGGATAAATTGTTAACTCTAGCGTGCTGAGATTCATTAGTTTGGTAAAAAGTTGCTTAAAAATTTCCCAGAAAAGCGAAACTTTCTCGAAGTTACCTGTACTGAAAAACGATTGCTCGAAACGCCAAAAGTTGCACAATCTGGACATGCCTACAAAGCTTAAATAGCAAAACCAAAATTTAGAGGGGGGTTACCCCCTCAAGGCTTCTAGGATTCGATTGGCGTAGAAGAACCGAAACATACCTAAAAAATGATAGTTTTTTCTGATCAAGAGTCCGTCATCCTCCATAAATAGAAGTCGTATTTCTTAAACAGTCCTCGGGTAAATTCGGGATAATTTCCTTACTGGGGCGTACTTAATTATGCATGCAATATTTTACAAACTTTCGGTTAGGTTTTGGGTTAGGTTTATTTTCCCAAAATCTTGTAAAGTATTGTATGCATAATTAAGTACGCCCCAGTACGGAAATTTTACCGTAAATTCTTCTGACATCATCGAATGGTTTCTTTGATCAAAATGGAATTTAACTACAGAATTTGTATCCTGACAAATCACAAAACAAAAGTCATAAAAGTGAGAAGTCGTCTGTCTGCTCTGCCCGCGAGTGCAAATAGTTGGTAGAACCAATTGCCTACTTTTTGTAACTGAGAGTGTTCATCGGTAAATATACTTATTTTTTGCTGGTTCCAAGTTCTGCATATCTTTAACATGTAGCTAGTTCCATCGTTGCTTTGGTCATCTGGGATCCATCGTCAAGATCAAATTCTACGGAAGGTAAAGATTTACTGAGTTAATTTTTACCGGGGCAGAGGAATTTTCCTGCTAATTTGTAGCAGAGTTTTTATCTCGTACAAATCAAACTTTTCAACGCCACTTTTCTGTTTTTGCTGTCCTGATAACTAGACATGTAAGGTATAAATGAAATACAAAAGGCATTGATGTTTGACCTTACTGCTAAAAGAAACCTACTTCAAAATGTTAGGGTGTTTTCATTAAGTTCCTGAAATAAGCGTTTTTCTTTGAAACTGAAGGACTTTTTTTAAACTTCTGTGTGAAACTACTAATGTTTTCTGTAACAGTTTTGTAAGCAAAAAAACTATTTCACATCTGATAAAACAACAAGAAAGTCATACTTCAAAGTAACCTTTGTCTTCTTGTATACTTGGTACTTCTGCTCACATAAAAGACTATTAAAAAGCCAGAGCGAACCAGAACTTATTACACCAAACTGCGCAAAGTTATACTTACTTTCTGAAGTTTCAGCCTGCTGCTATATTTTCTTGTCTCAATTCGTCTGTGCAAACCTACAGAAGAGAAGAGAAGCGACTTGAGGTGTCGAGTGTTTTACGGTCATTATCTACACGTTTAATGCAATGTGTTTCACATGCCAAACTGTAAACCAGGTTTCATTCTAAACAACCAAACAGTGATATAACTAACCGAATTGTTAAAGGCAAAAACAATGTCATACTGAGGCGTTCACACATAAGTTCACATGTTCTGAATTCGGCTTGGATGGCTATTTTCAGAAGTTGTTTGCTATAAATGTTGAGCCGCAAGTCTTGCTACTGTAACGTTGGAAAATAATTTTTGAGCCTGTTTAACTAAGCAAGACTAAAGCATGTTTTAAAAGCGTTGTTGTAAATGGGGGTGATAGAAAGCAGAAGTCTTCCTTACCAATGCCGGATCATCGACGTTTCGAAGCACAGCAGCTCATGCAGCATCACTCCTTACGACTTGAGGTACCGAGCTAAAATGAAAGATTATTCAAGTTTTCAGAGTCGAAGATTACACTAATGCAAATGATGTTACCCGTGATTGGTTAAGCTTGATATCTTTTGTTCAGCTCTGCTCCCTTGCGGTTTCGCTAACTTGTTGAAATTCTTAGAACAATATCTTATTAGCAACCACAAGTGTGACTTCTTCACAGCGTTGGCGATGTGGATTTTTCTTCCAAATTTGGTAACATCAATCCTTTTGCTTGTGTCAAAGTTATCAAGTTCCAATCCACTTTGACAAATATGTGCTACTAAACAAATTGAACAATTATTTCTATTAAAAATCTCTAAACAAAAGAGTCTCAGAAAAGTTTCACTGACCACCAAACATAAGATAACACCGAACTTTGAAAACCAGTTCTTATTTTCCTTCAAACTGGTGATTTTAAAACTAATAAAAACTAAATATACATGAAAATGTTCATATGTTTATGTTATTCAAATACAGTAATACCGTGATATTCTGCTTATATAGAGAACTGTACGTCTATTTATGTTCGAAAAGTGTTCTTGAACGGGCCCACAACTAAGAAGGGTTAGGAGGTGCTTGTATCCGGATGGGCTTGTAATCGAGGCTTACATGTATTACCAGGCCAAGATGACGCAGGGGGGGGGGAGTGTTATGATAGGAGGGGTATAGACTTTTATTTTATTGCTTACAGCTTCTTTGCTAAGGAAGGAAGGGGGGGGGCAGGGCTTATTAGAGAAGGAGATTTAATAACAATTCCAACCTCCAAAGGAAGGGCAGGGGTCTTATTAGGGGGGGGGGGCTGTTAGAGCTTTTACGGTATAATACGCAATCAACATCTTTACGTAAGGATAAGACATCTACGCAAATATTTTGTTGAATGATAACTTCAGGACTTAAGTTAATTCTTATTTCAAATACTGCAAAAGATGCTGCTGCATTCCGCTGTCATGCCTTAATTTAAAGTCTCGATCAAAAAAAAAGACAAGTTCAGATGAACTTGCACCGAAAACAAGAAAATGAAACTGACTGAGGAAATAATACCCTGAAAATCTCAGTACTTGTCTAGTTTTTTGGTAGGGTTTGCTGGTTAAACCATCAAATTCTCATCCTATTTCAGACCCGAAAAAACAACTTTCTATACCCGATTTAAGCCTGATACAGGTGTACATGTATCAAAGTTTTGAATCAACTGTGGTTTTCTATGATAAAAAGTACTCGGAACTCTCTTGCTTTCTACACTAAAGAAAACTGTGTTCAATTGAGGCTGTCAAAACACTTACATCGGTGAGTCATTCAGCTTGGTTCGATGTTTCTGGTCATGAACAGCAAGTATTAAATGCAGGACCAATGAGCTTTGAGGTGGTGGGATCTTCTATTAGGGTGTTATAATGCTGTCTGTCTCTTTGGCAGCAGTGATTTAGACAAGAATTATTATCTGCAAGAGCAAAAAAAACGTATATGTAGTATTAGTTACCAAACTACACACATCTCATAATGAAATTTTTGCTTTGAATTGGATATTAATTATCATATGTTGAGTACTATTTGCTGCTTTTGGTAAATTCTCATTTTAATCTATCATCTGAAGATATGTATGAAGTTGTATTAAAATTACTGTCTTTACAACCAAAGGTTTAACCTTCTGTTGAAACCGGGTGGTACTGGTACTTCAAGAAATCTGATTGCGATTGGTTCGCTAGCTCTGGCTAATGGAGAGCGTCCACCTCCTGGGATGTGTATCAAGTATCAATTTATTTGCCATTATTTTACAATATATTTACAATAAATGTATAATAAAAAAGGAACGTATAATTATTTATTAATGGCGAGGAAGCCTGATTTGAAGTCACGGGACTTGTTTTAGCATCAGACTACCTCATAACTATAGAAAATAGAAAATTGCGACTTACGCACAAACATACAATAT
>JAOBRG010389779.1:0-25035 GCA_027574985.1 Umimayanthus nakama | reverse complement strand
TTGTGATTGTGTACACGTTCTATCTCAATATTGTTCACTGACACCTTTAGTGGAGTGCAGTCCAGGTTGTGTACTCTCGCTAGTTGTGCTGTTGAGAACAGCATCAGCTTAGTTTTAATGCCGTTAAGTGTGAGGCTGTTTGCTTGCGACCAAAGGCCCATATTGTGCATAGCGTTTGTCATTGTGGCTTGGCAATCATATCAAAATTATATATAGAAAATTCTAACAAAACTATGTGTTGGTGCAAAGAAAGCAACAACAAACTGCAATAATCTTCATTCTAACAAGGGTGACAAACAAGGCAACTAACAGTTATGTTTTACATAAAATAAGTCGTTTATCAAAGTCTGAGTTCTACTATATATGTATTTACATATAACAGTATGAGTGTATAGTAGAGTGTTCCTTCATATTTTAATAGGTTTGCTTTGGCTCTGACTATTATTTGGCAGAGGACCAAGTTGTTATATAGTTACTGTACGCCTAACTATGGTGGGTGGAATTTTGAGAAAATCCCACACCCAACTTTTTGAAAACTTGGCAACTATGCTGATGGTGCAAAATCCGCCAAACTGGATTGCAAAAGAGTGTGCCAGCCTACAAAATAATACGGAAGTAACTAGAAAAGTGTGATTTTTCATTGTTTACATTTCCCCGTGGAAGCAGTTGCCCATTCTTTTGCTCTCCAGTATGACGGAATTTGTACCATGTGAACTGTTGTTGCAAAAGGCCTATTCAGGTATTTTGTTTTATTTTCCACACAATTAAAGGGAATGGAAGGAACAAAAGCTAGAAGTTTGTTGTTAGAGATCGCAACAGAGTTCCTTTTGTACAGTTTGGGTGGTCACAGACCTAAAAACTACCAGAATGCAGCAGAAATAAGAACATGATCAGTCAAGCGTAAAAATCCCGCAAAAATAATTCTGATTCATTTATAGAATTTCTTCATGATTCATGATTCATTTGTGTTATCATGAGACAAAAACTCAAGATTCATTTTTTTGTCCATGATTCATGATTCACTGCCTGCGAGATGATGTAATTCATGATAATCATTCCTTCACTTTTTTTAGCCGTGATTCATGATTCAAGATTCAACCCCGCTTCCACCCCCGAAAATCTAGTCCTGGTTTTAATTTCGTAAAAGAGAATGGGAAAAAACGCCAAAGTGAAGTGAATCAAGCCAAAACATTACTTCGTTGCATTTAGTGCCAAAACCATTAACTCGTTAGCATAGAGGCGCCGCATTTTATTCATGAGTTTGGAAGACAAAAGAGATAATTTGTTCCCCTATTTTATTTATGACCTATGACGTCACCCTAGAGATAATCTATTCCTCTCAGGAATAACTTGTTTCCCCCGGTGCATACTATACTACTAACAGTTTACAGTCATCAGGATGTTTACTTTGAAACAAGACTTTTATTTTAAAACCCTCTTAAGAAATCCAACCGGAGTTACGCATTTTCGGAAGCTGATCCCCTTTTTTCTCTTTTAGTTTATAATGATTTATCAATATGCTGACTAGAAAAAGCATTAATTTGATTGATTACCGCGACAACTAAAAGATGTAGTCCCACACCCAAGGAAAATAGCTAACCAAAGTACAGCAGGCTTCTTGAAGGATAGTTTCAACGTTATATTTAACTGCGTTTTCTATTTTTAAAAACGTAAAAAAGCAAAACGCTCTTCAGTGTAGATGACAAACAGATGCTGAACGTATATCAGCTCAATTTTTTTTTTGGGGGGGGGTGGTACCAAACAACTGCCAAAGTTCCAGGAGGTTCATGCGAAGGTCTCTCAAATCTCAAATGACATTTCTTACGAGTTGAGCGCGATTCGCCCAAAATAGTCACCGGAACTAAAACCAATTTTTCAATTTGACACAGAAACGCCAGGCAAAAAGGTTTTCAGTGTTTTTGTTTTGCCTGGCTTTTCTGTAATTGAAAACTTGCTCTGGGACTCAACGAACCACGCACAAAATGTATTATTGTCATGAAAAAAGTGCAATATTTTTATCAGTGAACGGGTGCATGAACTGACTCATTCCGTGCGGTTACATGTAGGCTTGTAGCTTTAACACAGTCAGATGAGTTCTTAGATTTCGAGGTGAAACTATAAATGCATAGACTAGGATCTCGAACATTTTAATACTGTACGTTGTATTAACTAGAAACGTCTTGTGTTGCTTTGTTTACCCTGCGAACAGAGATCTCTCATGTCCCCAATTAAGAAAAAGAAACGAAATAGCAATAACGGACTGGGCCATGGCGAGCGACAGCAGCAAGCCAGAACATTCGAGAGAGTAACGAAAGGCTTAGAAGTGAACTTAACTAATCTGGCTTTCCATTTTTCCGTGTTTTTGAAGTTCATAGGACGAAAAATGAAGTGAAATTGTGATATTCACTGATACTTGAAAACAAAATCCTCTGATAAAAAGAAAAACAGAAAATACCAAACTCTTTCACTCCAAGAAGTGCCTTCTGATAAAATACTTACTGATTCTCAATGCTTGTCCTTTACATTTTATCTTAGGAACTTATTAGTATATTACGTTTCAAAGTTCCCATGTTCTCAAAATAAAAGGATTTGGAAGGGAGGTCATCCATTATCTTTGGTAATTTTTCGGGGAACACCATAGAAATTTTTATATAATGATGGGAGGGGGAGGGGGGGGGGTGGCACAGAAAAACACTTCGTTCAAATTTTAAAATCTCCATACCCCCTACCCATAAATTATGAACGCTCCCTAATGTGTGTATTATATAGCATTGATTCTGTGAGAAAAAGAAAAATACTGACTAAGTTGGGTTATACTGAGAGACTATCAAAGTTCTGTTTCTTTTTACAGTTTTTTTACTCTGGGCAAATGCCTGTACAAAGTTGAAGCTTTTTCACAGTCGTGTTAATTACCGTCTGCCGCAGCTTACCGCCTTACAGTGAGGTCCAACAGAAGCCAAGAGTTTTTTAGAAAGCCTCTTGAGAACACCTTTAAAAATCATTTTTAGATCAGATAACTGGCTTCGAAATAACACGATGTCTTCAGGAAAAAGCCGTTAATGGAATAGCTGGCGGGTCTGCTGCGCTAATTGACAGGGTCCCGGGGGAGTATTTGACAAACCCTTCAATTTTTGTCAAAATTAAAATGAGCTACATACAAAATCGGAAACGGGAATTATTTTTAGAAAATAGTTTACATACGTCTGTTTCTGAGACAATCCCCTGCTGGCAAAAGGGCGGGGCAGAATAAAATATTTGTTTCTGAGATAGACATATGAAAGTGCACCTGTCTTCTTATATAAGCTATGGAATTCTTCAACAGCCGGTCACAAACGAAAACAAACATCCCACTCGAGAGTTTGTCTTCCTTATCTTTGAGATCGTGAGTGATTTCTAACGATACCACAAACAAACTAGATGTAATTCGGCAACGTTAACTTAGTGGTGTTATAACTTTAAAGACAATAATTTCAAATATAAAACCAAATTTTGCTCTTCTACCGAGTCAGGCGCGTGGCAAACTCTTATATTATACTATCATATCATAGAAGCAGCACGTGCCTAAACTGAAAGACAAGGAAAAAATGTTATCAAATAATCAAAATAGTTTTTTATCAACTTTGTGAGTCATACATTTTCTTTATCTGATCAGTTTATTCCAAAAATAAATAAAGTCAAAGCGCTAGGAAAAAAACAGTGTCGGCTTGCTGATAAAGCGGGATACTTTTTAATGACCTAACGATGTGTTTTCCGAAATAGTGTACGTTTTAAAAATTTGCGTTAATTTTCTGTTTTGAAAAATCGTGTATTCAATATCGCGTTTTAAATATCATAGAAGTGAATTAAACTGTCAGCGACCTCAGCTCAAACCGCGTTATTATTAATAAGCTCAATTTTAAAAAGTAACGCGGACAAAGTTAGGTAGTTATAAGATATGTGACACTTAAGTTTTAAAGATATGTTTTCTTCTGTCATAAAATTATTTATAGTATTACATCTTTCATTGATATATTCACTCCTAGTTTCGCAATAATGATCTGAACTAAAAAGTGAAAGTTCTAACTTCCTGAAATAAATCAAGTTTGATTCCAGAAATACTTCCGCTTTGGGTCACTTTTTGAAGAGCTAAAACCTTTGCACATACAACTCCTTCACACACCCAGAAATCCTAGACGAAAATAACATTGTGTGTCTGAACTGAAAGCAACGTCAAGGAGCGAGAGAAAATTATTGTGTTCCGGTGAAAGATCTGTTGCGCAGTTTGTTTTTTCGCGTATTTCTTTTTCAGTTGGGTTCTTTTCCGGTGTGCTCGTTCACCGAGCTGAGGCCTGGATCCGAGCTCATCAAATCTCGATTCCCGTCATTTCCTTTCAAAATCTCTGACAACGACTGGGTTTACAAACGGCAGAAAATGGTGAGTATCTGTAGTTATATTGAATGTCTCGAGTAGCAGGTTCTGTTAAAGTAGTCACAACTTACTTTATTGAGGCAGACTTAAATGAAATTCAAAGCTACAATCGGCTTGAAGAACACTGCGGGCGTCAAACTATAAATTCGCAGACAATGCTGTTTTTATTATCATTATGTTCCTCGCGGATCCCGCGCCATCGGCATTTTCTTTTTTCTCTCAACGTTCCATACTTCTTACTTTGTATGGTATAGAAAATTAGTTTGTCACATCAATGAGTGAATTTTTGTTTGTGGATGGCAATGCTCGTAATTATATGCGGCCACAAATAATGTTGACGCCACATTCTTCAGGAAACACGTCATTGCTGAGTGATTTACATTTGATGATGAAGTCACAGTTCTCGTAAGAGAATAGGTTTGCGAACGTGGCTGCGATTGGGGTGGATATTTTCAAGCTTTTCGTTAAGGAAAATTTACATATTGTTATTGGAATTCGGTGAATACTTCTGCTGTGACTGTTGATGATCTTGTGGCGTGCATCTTCGTAATTACTAAAATGAAGGCAAGTCTTTGATCTGTCTTTGTGTGTGTGTGTAGTGTGAGCGCGCAAACAAACGATCCTCGTGAAGTGACATCACATCTCTTTCATTGAACGTTTTAGTTAAGCCTGTGCTAAAAAGATTTCCTTTAGGAAAAAATTCTCAAAAGACTTTGCGTTGTTTTACGAGAATGTTGTTGCTTTTACTTGTTGTCTGTAACTCAGCTGACGGATTTTACACGCCACTTATCTTGAAGAAAGAGACCCTTTGAAAGTTGAGAAAACCTGCGAGTTCCACGTAAATATTCATGGCTTTTATTCCACCGATGTGTGCGCCTAATTTCACAAAACGCGTCATGGATTGAATCTCAGACCCATAAAAATGATAAACAGTGTTTACACTTTGTAAGACAATTTAATGCTGTGCTGAGCGTGCTCAATAATATGGGGTAATTCGGACATTTTGAGTCGCGTTCATAGAACTAGAAATATCGATAAGTGCTTTATTCTTTAATATATTGCATGGTTTACCATCATATTTCTGCCTTGCGGCATCTGGAACTCTTCAAATAGACGAGTAGTTTTGGTCGATAAAAAGCTAATGATTTTGAGAGATTGCTTTTGAGTTTTCTATTTCCGCCGAGTCGATTTATAGTCACGAACGTGGTCATGCAATATACACTGGGCTAACGTGCCCAAATCGAAAATTTTTAATTTGCTGAAACATGCATGAAATAACTAGTTTCACTTTTGGATTCGATTCTGTAGTCAGACTTAATCCTGTTTTGATTTATAATTTGCAGCGCGAAATGTGCTATTCCGGAATTTCTAAAACAAACTTGATTGGTTTTGCGGAAGGTCAGATACTGATAATATTCTATTTCGAAGCAAAACGTTTCTGGCATTACTAACCACTTTACAAGCAGAATTTTATATGCCAGCACATGTCTGTGAGAAAAACCGAATGTTCAATATTGTGCAGATCGACAGGAAGTGATGAGAATATAGTGGGGTGATAGATGATATTAGTTAAATAACTTTATCTGACTTGTTGTTTTGTTTTAAAATTTTCTCTCTGATTTATATGCTTGTTGAAGTTAAAATGCAAAAACTAGATGTTAAGAAAGTTAGATGCGATATCTTTCTGTAGTTTTCTAGCAAATTAGACACTGTAATTTGTTATAAAAACCATCAGAATGTGGTAACTTGTCCATTACTCAGACCAATATACACCAATAATTTAGTGCATTTCTATAAATACCATCTCCTGGGGAGACTGCATTTAGAGTCAACATCAGTCTAGTGGGAATTTTTTTGTTTGACATGAATACAGCATACATTAAGCCTCATATTTACCAAACTTTTTGATGTGGAGTATATAAGCCTTTTCTTGCTGATGGCTAGATTGAACAAATGAACAACTCTGTCAAGAGCTTGTTAGGTAGCTAAAATTGACAAGGTTTACAAATTGTACCAAGTCGAAGTACTGAGAAGTCAGTTTCCTGAGAAAAGGTATGAAACTATGATAATTGTCTGTATTGGTACGACACAAGTCTGGGCACAACTCTTACTGGGGTGACTAGCTGGTTATGCAAACAAATTTTCACAAGTGGTCTTAAAAAATCTAGATTTTGTGACTCAGATGTTAAGACCAGCATCACAGATGTGCCAGGATTTTAAAATAGAACGTGAGCCCTGCAGCTAGGTTGGGCGGTAAATTTAAACTGACCACAACCATAGTATTGTTAGTTGCAGAAAATGTATAAATTCTTTTACTTACAACTGAAGAAATAAAAAGTTAGCATCCTGATATCTATATCAAACCTTCTCCCCGGTTAAACTGTATGAGCTCGCATTAAGAGGTTCT
Organism: Umimayanthus nakama; assembly: GCA_027574985.1. Taxonomy (NCBI): domain Eukaryota; kingdom Metazoa; phylum Cnidaria; class Anthozoa; order Zoantharia; family Parazoanthidae; genus Umimayanthus; species Umimayanthus nakama. Next base: position 18,220 of record JAOBRG010389779.1, on the reverse strand, counting down.
ATTTTATAATTCATGGGTCCTGGCAGCTTGGACAAGGGTTAAACAAAGGGTGAGGAGATGGGGGCATTAGTCTGGAGGAAGGTTATCCCCTTGGAAATTTAAAAATTTTTGGGAAATCAATGTATTTAAACCATGAAACACTTAAATTTCATAAAATTGTCACTCTAAGTCACACACAATGCCTTGTCTCTAATATTTTGTTGGTTTATGAACCCAAAATGAGAATTTTTATTGGTGTTTCAGCTAAGATGTGTGTTAAATAAATAAAAAAATAAAATCATTTCATGCTAAATGAAGCAGCTATTAGTAGTGATAATTTATATTTTGCATGCTATTTCTAGCAAATGATAGATGAATTGTAAGCTTTCTAGAAGTAACAAACCTTTCTTAACCGTGATGAGATGATTTTGAGATTTAATAAGTAGTTGGATATGGAGAGGCAAAATATAGTCCTCTACCAGGGTGATTATTGGACCAATGGGATTATGTTAACTGCTTCTCCCGTTAACTTCCTATTAGTACTTATGTATAAATATTAAAGTTATTATCAAATGAAAATATTGAAATAGATGACTATATATGAAATTGTCTTTTTAAAGCTTTTTGACATAGAACTGTTGAATTTACACTGTATTTGGGTATTGATTTTAGTTTATTAGTTCATAGTAAGGACTGGCCTGATTGTAGCTACATAAGGCTAAACATTGGCGTGAAAAAGTGTCAATGATCAATTTGAATTTGAATTTGAAAAGCTGTACATGTGTGATGTTAAGAATTGATTTGCAATCATTTTGATACTTCACATGGCAACTTCAGTTGATAGATTTGATTAACGTTTTGGAAACTGAATCAATAAGATCACGTCAGTATTGATTTTATGTCCTGTATTTACATGCTGACTAATAGACTAATCATTTCTAATGAATGGAAGAATTCATATTATGAACAAAACAATTTGAGAATAAATTTGGAACTTTTGTGTGTGCTTTTTGGACTCTAGTACATTTCCTGCCACTTAAAGAACTCATTTTAAGAGGTTTCTGGCCGTTTTTTGACAGAAAAAATAGGATGACATTTCTTTTAAGTGCAACAACAACAATTTTTTTATTGTGCCTAGAAATTTCATGATCTTTTTTTTAGTAGAAGTTAGAGTAACTGTAAATATGAAAAGGAGTTCTGACTAGAGTGTGAAAGTTTTTCTGGCCAAAAACCATAAGTCAAACCTTTTTCGATTGGAAAAATATCAGGGATGGATCCAGGGAGGGAAAGGGTGACTAGTCACGGCCCCATTTTGAGCTAACACATAAGAAAAATACAAGAAGCAAGCTCCCAGCTCAGGTATTTTGGTGATCAGAGGATGAATGGTTAACCCCAATTGAAAGTTCCTGGATAATTTTTTAATTACACCATTAATTAAAATTCTCACACATTTGTTTGTATTGTGTTGCACTTTAGATTTTTGTGATTACTGGTGCATTTATTGCGAGAGAAAAAAATAACTGAGGCCACAGTTTTTTAATCTTTAGTTTTACGGATTTTTATGTGATGAGGAAAGGAAGGGAGGAGAAAATAAAAATAAAATTTCAGTTACAATTTATTTTTATTTTTGTTTGAAAAATAATGGGCAGGAGGGAAAAAGTAACTTGATTGAAGGGCGTTATTATTTGAAACCCAGTAATGTTTCATTGTTATTCAAATATCAACCACACGTGCACGATCTGTTGTAAAAGAGTTTGTGTGTAAACCTGTGTAAACAAACCTTTGAGACGAAAGGCTAGTCAACCTGTTGCTCTCTTCCATCAAAATAACAAACACCAATGGCTTACTTGCTTGTGCAGGAGTAGGGCTGACACCACACAGCACAATTCTAATTTTTTTAATGCCAAAAACAACTAGACAAGCTCGGTCATTCCAACATCAACTACTGACTGATCTTTCACCGAGACGCCACGCATTCTCCTTCAGGCAAGCTTTCAATTATGTCCTTGAACGCCTGATTATTGAGTAAATGCCTTTACATGTACAAACTTCTTGAAACAACTTTTGGGTCCTTTTATAAATGCAAAATGCAGGAAAGAACCCTGGGCATCATGTTCCATGGTCTTCCATCTCAGTCCGTGGCTGTCACAATTGGCCAATCAAAGTGCATTATGTATACAATCAAAGTGCGTTTTGTATATGACAGTGACCAATGAAAGCGTGTAATACTTGGTTTGCAAAATTCGTGTTTTGCGAGAACAGGACCACTTGCCGTAATTTCATGCAATTTATGACAAACAAATCCATGAAAACAGTGAAACAACGGAATGAGGAAGGTCGATACAAGAATAAGATGCAACGTAATGATATTTCTCTTTTAATTTTTATATATTTCATTTAATAATTTAAAATTATGTTTGAAATAAACTTGGGTCAGAGGGAAAATAATTCAAAATTAAAGCGACAATCCAAAAAATTTTTTATTTCAAAATCAGGAAATTTAGGTGCGGTGGGATCCGTAAACCTAAAGATTAAAAAACTGTGGCCTGAGAAATGTAACTGAGAGTTGTGTTTCATAAAACATTGTGGGTTAATTCCCAGGGGCTCCACTTAGCCAATGTTCTGACAGGGAAAGTGGTCAAGATGAGGTTCATATTTGACACCCAATTACAATCAAGATTGTATGTATACTGAAAAGAAACCCCAGTGGTTATTCGTACAAATGTATCCATACTGCCAGCTGTCTTGTGGTGCTAATTTCAGCTAATTGTAAGCTTGGCTCAGATACCATTTCTTTACTGCATATAAAATGCTCTCAAAAGACTTAAAACACTTTAACAGTACCCATGCAAACAAATTCCTGGCATATATTTGCAGGCCCTAAAGAATCCTGGTATGTTTTCAAAGACACAAAATTTAAGACCCCAACTTAAAATTACTGGGATCTACTAACAATTTACAACTTCACCAGTCAGTTCTGATAATTGGATTTTTTAACATATTTAAAAACTTTTCTTGATTGTGGTTGTAGTGTGATGAGTCTGCCACTTTGTATAACATTTCAATGTTTCAACAAGACATGACAGTTTATTTGTATACAATTGTTATAAATGAAGATGAAAATGCAGTTTACAGTGCATGTTTAATCTATAAAGTGTGATGATTTGAAGCAACTGGTATGCTGAACATTTTGTTCTGCTTCAAATGGTGATCTGATGATCGGAGAATGTTGCCACTTATAAAGTTAACCGAATAATCAATATTCTCAAAAGGCAAATCTATCACCAGGTGAACATATCTTCTTGTTAATGCCAAGTTTGCTTTTGTCACATTTACTCAGTGAGTGATAGTCGGTCTGCTTGCAAGCTAAGAATAGCAGTGTGTGGGAAAGACCACTGAATGGATTCAGTGAACTGATCCAGGAAATTTCACTAAGTTTACATGAGTATTTGTCCTCTAAAAATATTGATCTTTTACTTGTGGGCTGTGATATTGACTGTTTTGTAGATCAGAATCCTGCTAAATGGCTCCCAGGGGATAAAAATTACTGAACATTATTTGCATAGAATCATGAATGTATGTGTTGTTCATTCAGATACTAGCTATATGTATAGTGTGATGTTGCTAACTAGAGAACAAAAACCTATTGACTTCTTCTTCCAAACAGCCTGTAATATTTATTTATAAACTTCACACACAACCATGCATAGGTGAGATTGTATTTGGTTTATTGACTTGTTTTTCTCATGTTTCTTGTGCTGTCTGATATTGCTTCATTATGCCTTGTTTGGACATATGACTGACCAAAACCAACCAGTACTCTTTGCATCTCTAATCATTCTGTTTCTGAGAATCAGTGCTGTACTGAAAGTTGCAGATTTAGTTGAGAGACATTTGACAATTTGCAGTTATAAAAATTCATGTACTGCCATTATATTTAATTGATTAAGTGCGCTGGTTGCTTCTTTGATATTTGGGCTTTTAGGATTGGCGCTTAGTTGAGGTGGGTGCTAGTCAAATTTTTATCATTTTCAGCTTTACATTAGTTTAAACTGGTTTAGCACATTTATTGTCCATCAACAAAACACAGAAGGAAGAACATTGCTCTCACATTATACCACGAATTTATGACTTTTCAGGGGGGTGCTTTTTTGAGACTGGGTGCTTACCAACTTTTGTTGCCATCAGGGTATGTGCTCAATTAGGGTGGGAATATTCGAGATTGGTTTATTCTGATAAAAACATTATTTGGAAAAAAAAATAGTAAGAGAAATAGATTGTAGTAATGTATGGACAATGTAAAATTAGCGTTGCTTGATACTTTCCGAGTCTTTAACCCTTATATGGACTATTCTACAAGAAAACGTCAGGCTTTAATGAACAACTTTTGATGTTAAAATTTTAACAACAGAAACCTTGCAAAGAACAATACGCATAAATTGTTTTCCAAGTAATAAGAGATATTTTGAAATCATGAAACATTTTTTCAGGGTTGCCATTGTCCTTGAAAATCCACAAAAGTCCTGGAATTGGCAAAAGAAAATTCCAGGCACTGGAAAGTCCTTGAATTTGGGTTGCGGTCCTGGAAAATCCTGGAATGAGCAAAACTTTTCACCTTTAACTGCAATTAATAATCTAAATGAGCAGTTTGTCATAACCAGACATAAAATTTTTGATGTAACAATGTATGAAAACCGAAACAGGGACTTAATTTTTCCCCAGAAGCAAGTCTTCTAAAGCTCATTGTTAAATTAGTATACAGAATAACAAAGCTTTTTTGATTAAGAAGATCCTTGAATTTGCTTGAAAATGTCCTGAAAAGTCCTGGAAAAGTCCTTGAATTACACATCCAGTTAATAGTGGCAACCCTGATTTTTTCTGAAGTTTTTACTGTATTTGGCACAAAATGAGTAGTGTTTGAATTTGAATTTGTTCCATAAAACCATTACACTATGCTGATGCAGTACTAACTAAGGTAATCAAGGCTTCCTATATTTTTTCATGAGGAAAAGTAGCACTTACACTCTGCCTATGTGAGTCTTCAGCGTTTAGTTCCCAAGGGATGGGGGGGGGGTACTCCTACATTGGGACGATCGGGATAATTGACGTTTATATTTTAGGTGTTGTAGTCGGTGATTTAATATTAGTATTTTTAGGGGTTCTCCAAGTGAAATTATTTTAAAAGTTTAACCTGTGTTTGTTAGGAAATTACAAATAGAAATCATCTGGATACACTTCTTTAGTAAACTCCAGTTTGAAAATAAGCTACACAAACGCGCTATTAAAAGCAGCATCCCATGGAGTTGTATTTTTGGTGTTTTTTAGGTTAATTTTTGACCAGGGGGCATGCTTTTCATGTAGAGTGTGCAAATTTTGTGGCTTAGTATTTTTTGGTAGTTTTTCAAAATTTCTGACAGTCATCCTTATCCTTTTTACTCCAGAGCACCCCCCCCTCCCCCCCAGGGTTTAGTTATGAGTAATTGTGTTATGGACACTAGCTTGCGGATGCTACATAAAACAAGTTTTGTAACTTGGCCACAAGAACATAGCTTGTGGAACAAATTGTGCATTCATCATGAGAAAACCATTGATTGCAGGCACCTATAATCTGAACAATTTCCCTGAGATTCGTCTCAAAATATTTAGTTTCTTTATTAAATTGACACCTGAAGACCTCTTACAATCTCTTTAAAATTTGTAACAAAACTTTTATTTACTCCAGGCTGTGCTAATAATATCCTGAGCTGTTCAGTGGCAATGGTAACACTTGCACCCAGCAGTACTAATTTGTTCAGTCTGGCTCCTGGAGAGAAACTCACTAGCATCTCTCTACTGACACACACGGGAAGAGAGCAACCAGGCACTCTTCCAGAACAGTTGGCACACCAGAGGGGAGAGATCAATGCAGCAGAGATGAACAGTAGTTCTAACATTGAAGTTGAAAGTCCTGGTCTTGTGAAACCTGGAGAAAATTTGGATGATGTGAAAGGAAATGGTCTAAACAGATTGGTTTGTGATCGCTCTCTGGAAAATGTCACAGCTGAAGCTATGGATGACGACAAAAGGAGAGATGATGAGGCCCCTGTTACAAGCCTGACCAGCAAGTAGGGATTTGTTATGTGTTGTGTGTTTTATACTCGTTGTATAATATTACCCCTCCCCCCTTCTGTCTTCCTCTACCTCGGTGCCTGAGTCCCCATAAAATCAGAGAAGAAATTTGCTTTTAAGCTGCAACCCAAATAGTAATATTTCCTCATAAAAATGTTTCCATAGTCTCAGATTCTTAGGCTTTGCTCCAAATTACTACTGGTATGATATCACATATGCAGCACATGCTTGTTGAAACTGTACAGACCTCTATAATGTTGCTGACATAAAAGGCCTACTTATCAATAGGATACCCAAACCGTGCGCACTTCTATAATTGGTTCAGCTCCATTAAATTCTCATGGATTTGTGTGTGTGTCCTGCAGTTTCAGTAAAATGTCTGTACATGATTTAAGATGCAAAAAACTTATGAAAAGCTCTTTTAGTTAAACAGTTGGAGTGAGTTGCTATGCTAAAGGAGATATTTTCCTCTCTTTTCACTTTAGTTCTGTCTGGTCCTGCCATCACTGTGTGAAGATCTTCACATCATCGCGGGCACTGAAGATTCATGAGGTAAAGCAACATGAGGAGGCCACAAGTCAGTACCTGAAGTGTAGCAGCTGTGATGAGGTTTTCGAACATGCCAACCTGTTGCAGATCCACATGAAGATACACCACAATATTAAGGTTTGTGAATGTTAATTTTCTACATACTGTATTAAGGAATGAAGCATATTTGTCTGAGTATGTTCCTTTCCCCCATTGATCACATTTCTTTAGAGACACGGTGTTCTAGCCAGCTTTAAAAAACAACAGGGCACCGAATTTTGGTGAAAATAACTTGGGTTTTTTTCCCTCAAATCTTCATTAAGACAATGTACAGGATCAGAAAAAACAACAGGGCGCTGGAGGAAAACAACAGGGTGCACAGAATGTGCCCTGTCGCTTTGGCCTAGCTAGAACACTGAGACATCAGGCTACCTAAGGTTGTGAAGGGACAACCAGTAAGATTTACTGGTAGCCACTCAGTGCTACTAAGCATACATGAATATAGTGGTCTAAATGGAGTATGTTGATGCACTCTTTGAGTATCCCAAGTAGGACTTTATGAGCTATAACCCCAAAAAGGAAATGGGCCCACACAGAGATTTCAGAAAAAATATCTCGATCACCTAAAGAAGTCCCCTGGATAAAGTTTTCCTTTCTGTGGTCAGTTAGTTGTTGGTTTCAGTTTCCTTGACAGTGTTCCTTTTTCCTTGGGGGGGGGGGCAAGATTAAATAATAGTAATAATATACTTTAGTAACATCTCAAAACATCTGGCTTGGTACATATGCCTTGCTAGTCGGGGAGTTGGCCCTACATCCAACAACTAACCTTTGTAGTCGCTTATGCCCTTAACAGAGCCCTTATGACATGAGTTACTAGTAAATACTTTCCAATGTAGAATACTGCTAGATCAGTTAGAAACATATGTAAAAAGAAGTGACTGGTGATGATGTATTTTACTTATAATGATGAGTTGATTTTAAACTTAAGTCACCAATCAAATTGAATGTGCTATTCATGGACAGGACAGCAATCAATCTCAGCTTACGGTAGTTCTCAACACAAGATAATACTAACATGCTTGTCAGGTCCTTGAATTTGAGTTAATACTAGATTATATGCCCTTGAAACAAACTCAGTAGAGTCTGCAATCATGTATTTGTTGCTCTTGTGGCTTTTTGGACTGTTAAGTCAAACTGCTAACAACGGGAAGAGCAATTATCTAGTTTTTAAATTACAAAAACGAACATTTGTAACTTGTGAAAGCGTCCTCTTCTATTTTTTGCTGAGACAATGTCTCTCAGGTTGCTGGTATTGTCTCTGGAGTCCTTGTCGGTGAATAGTTCAGTTTCACATTTACAGGTGCAACTTTTTGCAAAGTTGAAAATATGACAATGTTCCAACTGCTCGTGGTTCTTGCTGGTATTTGTACAATATAGTTATTGAAACACCAAATTTAGGCTCACACTGTAAAATTAGTCGGTAATAAGTGACAACTGAGTAATAAAAAACTGAAAAATATCAGTCAGTCTCTGTCTGAAAAGGTGAACAAACTCTGTACTCACTTGCACATTTAAGTTGACTTGAGTAAGTTGAATAACATGTCTTAGTTGTACACCTATGCCATGCAGTGATCGTCACTGTTGAACTCTTCATCATTGGTTTGCCAGTCAAACCTGCTAAATATTGCACCATCGACCCATTTTCATGTGCACAAGCCGCAAAGTCACTTAAGTACACATTTTTAAAACCCATGCAGGTTGACATGCATGAGTAACAAAAAATTAACAAATTTAGACATCAATGATGGTGGCAGCTCTTGCCATTGACAAATCTAAAATCAAAGTCCATTCGAGTCTCCACTGGCCACTTTCGGATTTTGTCATAGCGATAATGCCACCACAATGATTCGAGCATTCTTTATTTTTCTAAATTTCTGTCTTGTCATAGCTGGTTGTACCGAATCATGTATTTTGGTCCTTACATCTGCAGATCTGTTGTAAGATAATCTATGTTTATCTTCAGAAAAAAGATATCGAGAACTCAGCAGGTAATTTAATGTCAGCTTGCATTGACGTGTGTGTGTGTGTGTGTTAACACTTTACTAATGTTGTTCTTCAGGTGCGCTGCCCTCGCTGTAAAGATCTGTTTGATCATCCGAACCTCCTCAAGATGCATTTTAAAACCAACCACTCGGAGCCAGTCTGCATGGTGTGTGGAGTCAAGTTTGACCATGATAAATTGCTTAAGCTTCATATGGAGCACTACCACAAGCTGGGGGAGAAAGGAAACAAGAAAGATCTGCTCGCATTTTGCCAGGAGCTGTCGATCAACATGAACAGATCAGTTGATCAAGAATACATGCCATTGGCCAATGGAAGCACTAACCAGGGAGAAGAGTCGAAAGCGTTTGAGCATTTTTCAAAAGAGTCTAGAGATAGCCCCCCCAAAATAGATATGTATAACAATGGACAGAACTCTCATAAGCAATTACCCCCAAAGCCATTGTCTGCTGCTGTTGGCAACTATCCGGAGCATGGCTCGAGTGGAGAGAGTGAAAGAAGGCCCGAATACAGTATGAGGAGATTTGAAGGCAGTGTTACGTCTGTGAGCGATAGAGAAACTAGAGATGAAATACTTGCAAGAAGCAGAATACAGAGTTATGAGGGGAGAGAAGGTTGTGGTTTCCCACAAGGAGCAGAAGACCGTGGACAGTATGCTGGTAGTCTTGAGGGACAAGGCTATTATAACAGCCATCACGTTCGTGCTTTTCTGGGAGGTATGAAAAAGGAGACTGACAAGGAGTGTGTTTATCTTGAACATTCCCCAAGAAGTGGCTATGACGAGAAACATCAGGTAGAAAAGGCTGAAGTGGCAACCGGCCAATTCGGTTCCTACAATGGACTTGACAGCCCCTGTGAACAAAATAACAAGTGTGAAGCCCAGGCCCAGATTTATCGTCCAAGCGTGATCACATCCAACTGTTCTCTCTTCAGAAGGTCTCCTCAACGAGCCGAGGAATTCATGTATGAGAAGCATAGGGGGAGAGAAAGTTCGGCCGATAGTGATAGAGGCAGTGAGCAGGCAGAAAGCTGCCCTGGTACTGATGACGATGCTTTTGACAGCAGTGGTGACAGCGACAGCTCATCAGTAGGTGACGGCAAGCTGTTTACTAAACGTAGTATACCACGCTGTAACCGATGTCAGCAAACCTTTGCTTCCAAGATGGAGTACTTGCATCATCTTATTGCCCATCAGAGGGGTGACCAAATGAAAATCAGATCTCCCCAGTTTGACGAACAAGAGAAAAACCTTGTACAGACTTTTATGCATGAGCTTAGAGGACCGAGAGTCAATAACTCAATACAAGACTCTCGTGAGCTTATGGCAGAAACAGCAGAAAACCCATTGAGCCAACTGCACAATCTTTCACTTATGGATAGTCCTGCGAGACCACAAAAATTGCCCTTTGGTGAATTCAGCACACAAAGTAGTGGTAGGAGACACTCCAACCCAGCTGACAAAGACCTCCAGTTCCCAGATGAAATATACCCCAAGAATCTTCCTCATGGAAGAGTTGCATGTTCTGAGTGTGATGAGGCTTTTACCGATGCACTGTCCTGCAGGGTCCATATAGAGAGACATCACTCCCAGCTCAGATGTAAGGAGTGTGGCCTCAAATTCGACCACAGAAAATTGCTTCGGATTCACATCGAGTCCTACCACAGTTCCAAGGAGATGCTGAAATGCTTTCAGTGTGGACAGTCATTCAATGAGCGGTCACAATTCGTGAGTCATGTAACTTTACATCAGGAAGAACTGAGAAATAAGGAAGAAGACTGGGAGAAACAAAACCAAAGGCTGAGTAAAACCTCCTCCTCTGAAAGGGAAGAGAAGCGCTCTTACGCTTTTGGTCAAGCTGGTGGATCGCATCAAAACAGCGAAAACGAATGCGAGCAGAAGCCAACAGCAGAAGAGCTGCTCGAGTATTCGAGGCGAACACAGTCCGAGTTTGCAGGGAACCATGTTCACAGTGTAAACTCAGCCAGACATGCAACATCATTGCCAAGAGATGATCCACCAGAGAGTCTGAGCGATTATGAGATGAAGGAATCTGAGGGGACGAAAACTAGAATCTTCATTCCCAAGTTTGAAGCGAATCATCAGTTGTTGCCAGGCACGGACTTAAACGCTCTGCATTCCTACTGGCGTGCTCCTGCAGATGGGCGGGGCAATGCACCCTTTAAGAAACCGCTGAAGCGAACGAGGTCAGCCCCTCCAGAGACTTCCAAGAGGGTTTCAACCATAGTGTCTACCATGGACTGCTCTTCTGTTACCCCTGGTGAAGTGAGTGGAACACCAAGGGAACTGATAGGCAGCCCATATATGATGGCTTTGCAGAACTCAATGATTAAGCGGATCAAGCAAGAGTTTGACGAGAGAAGCGAGAGCATCTTACATGGTCCACCACCACTCATTCCTATCCATAGAAGGCCATCTCAGCCTGAAGTAGAAGCAACCAATCGACCTCAAGACCATCAGTTTCTAAATACTCCAAACAGACTGCCTGACGTGCAGCCACAGACTAGCAAACCACCCCCAGGGGCTCCTCGACAGAAAACGAAACTAGCCAGAAGCTTTTCAGCACCTCATAGAGACACTAGGATCCGCGAGAGTATTCAAACTGCTACTAAGGAGGCACTACTGAACACACTGTCTCTCAAGAGGCGCGTGGCACTACTTGAGCAAAACAACTTGTTAAGAAAACAACAAGAAGGCGCAGCACACACAAATGCGCAGATTAATACCACCAGCATTGCAAGAGAGAACATTCTAATGCAACACTCCCAAGCCCCGGTGAGCCATGCTGCGGATACCTTCAAAGAGAAAGAGTTCAGTCAGTTCCAGGCAGGCCAGCGCAAAGTAAACAAGAACTTTGATTGCCACCACTGTGGTCTACACTTTGACCACAAAAAGCTGTTGAAGATCCATTTAGATGCTTACCATGGATCAGCCACGAGAATGTCTTGTGACCGCTGTGATTTGACGTTCGTTGACCGTGACCAGTTTCTCAACCATTTAATGTCCCATCCTGAAGACGAGCAGGGTTTCCAGCCTCGCTACAACCGTCCATATGTGCGGCGTAAATCTAAAACCCTGGCAAATGGTGAAGCCGTTGTTTCCCGGGAGCTGAACCCGGTTGTGAAATACGCTGAAGAACCTGAATCTGAAAAGAAAGTGGAAGCCTTGCCAGGTGATCAAAGAGACCAAAGAGTGGAGCTCATGCAGCAAGATAGAGCACATGTTCCATCGACTGAAACAGTGGTCATCCCAGGGATGCGGACAGCAGGTGACAGTATGGTATTGAGAGAGTACCATGTTCCTGGAGTTATTTCCAAGGAACAGCCTTTCAAGAAAGGAAAATTCAAACAAAATCCAGACGATCAGAGCAAGGAGTGCTTTGTTTGTGGAAAAGTGTTTGACAGTGGTAGGAGACTCGAAGTACATATCTCGTCTCACGCAAGCCTAGACAAAGATGGCCGCTACTGTTGCTCCCTGTGCAGCAAAACATTTGATCATCACCGGAAACTTGAGATCCACACCCGCAGCCATACAGGGTTCAAACCACACAAATGCGATCTCTGTGGCCGCTGTTTCCCTTACTACAGCTCCTTCTACTACCACAAGATGACTCATACGAAGGACAAACCACACAAGTGCCCTCTGTGTGGGAAAGGCTTTATTCAGACCAGATATCTGCGAACACATCTCAGAACTCATAAGGACTGGCAAGGAAACTCCAGTGGTGAAGAAAACATCGCCAGTCCAAGCACTCCCTTGAGCGAATCTTACGAATCAACAGGCTCACCAACTAACTCTCCATCTATGTGTTTCCAGAATTCTGAGCAGGTCGATGGCAACGCTTCCGAAACAGATGAAAATAATCTTGAACAGTCGACAGCTGAGATCTTGTGCAGTTTTAAGGCAAATAGCAGGCGAAGAGAATCGCTGATGTCATCAGGGTCCAGTCCGGATATCCACAGGGTACCCAGCCCCACGCGGGAATATGCACAACAAAACGAAAAACAGGACTTTGCAAATGAGAACATAACTGATGAAAGTGCCAATATATTTGAGTGCTGTGTGTGCAACAAAAATTTTGAAAATGCCGAGGAACTTCAAAATCACTCTCAAACTCACCAAACAGAGAAACCATATCGTTGCAAGCAGTGCAACAAGAGCTTCAGTGCGTACAGTAGTCTTTACGTTCACAACCGCATCCATACTGGTCAAAGACCGTATTCCTGTAGATACTGTGGCAAGAAATTCACACATGCTAGTGGCTTAAAACGTCACGTGAGATGCCATACTGGAGAGCGCCCATACCCGTGCCCCCTATGCCCCTCGGCCTTTGCAGACCGGGGTGCCCTGAGATCACACATCAGAACTCACACTGGAGAGCGACCCTACAAGTGCAACTGGTGCGGGAAGACGTACACGCAGCCCAGCTCGCTCAAGGTCCACAAACGAACACTGCATGTTGAAGAGGAGATGAAAGCCAAATCAGCAAAGATGAAGAAGTGATTGCGTACTTCAGAGACTCGACACTTACGAAAATTAAGAGGTCTGGAACCTTATACTAAACAATCCCAGAAAACAATGCTGCAAGTGCAAACGGGTTATGTTCGATGTACTAAGTGACAAGCCCCGAGTTGTCACAACAGGCGCCACAGTGTACTGTCACTATGAAAATGAACGATGGCACCTTACTTTGGTATATCGAGCACCACCCGTGCTTACTTTGTGTAGAAGATGAATACAAAGTCATCATTAACCCCAAAGTATATTCGGACAATAATTTTTTTCTATCGTTTTATTTGTTGTAATGTGCGAGTCAGTTCCAGGCGCGAGCATCCCTACGAGCATTTGAAAAACTGTGCAAATGTCCGGCCCTGCGGGCAGTTTTTGTTGGTAAATGCCCTGCCCCCATTCCTACTTTAATGGTCAAATACCCGGGCTCCCAGTTCATCCGATCAATATACAAAACTATTAGTTGCAATTTTTAACAAACCTAACTGTTTCTGCTCAATAGGAACGCATTAAACAGGTCACGAAATGAGTCACTCCGACTTATTGTTTCATTGCTTTCATAAGTCTTTTATGGTCAATAAATGCTCTTCACCTACTCTAAAACGACATTGCTTGACTGTTTGAAACCCTAGACTCTGAGCACCGTTGGAAGTAACAACAGTTCGTTGCAAAACAACTTTTTTGTTGTTTCAAATGCCTAGGGGCAGAGACACTATTAACGGTCAAGTGCCCGGCCCCCGGGACTAATCGCGCTTCAAATGCCCGGGGGAATGCTCGCGGCTGAGATTGACTCGCACTTTGGGGTTGAGTAACACACATTGTGCAAAACCAATAGCTTTCGGCGCGTTGTGCGAGCTGAAACACTCGTTGGAGCGCTGTCTTCTGGGATCGCTTGAGTTGAAGGGCCCAGTCCTTTTGCTGTGTTTCTTGTGTGAAGAAATACACTTGTATTACAAAATCTTACTCACACTTAACCTTCTGTTAGGTTTAGATTGGCAAGTTGTGCTCATGTTTTTTGAGTGTCCATTTTAAGTTAGAATACAGGCACTGGACTGTACGATATTGAAAATAATATGACAAGAACTCTCCGTTATAAGAGGTGTCTCTTTAGTTCAATACAGCAACGCAACATGTTATCGTTTTCACTTCTTAGTGTGTTGAATGGCGAGTTGCTGATAATGTAGCACTTATCCTATACGTTTTCCATTGAAAAGTTAAACATAATTTGTATTTCGTGTTGGAGAGTTGCATCAGGTTATCAAATCTTTAGTTTTTAAAACCATTCGGCTTATTTAATAGTTTAAAGTGCAGATGTTTAAAAACTTGCTAGGCCGAGTGAAAGGGTTAAAATATTACTGCCGTACAACGGATAAAGTTGCGGTAAAAAAGGAGCAAAACTTGAAGAGGAAAACAATGGTAAACGGCCAACATCCCTCGATTTCTTATCAATCGAAATAATGTTGTTATAAATATAAAAGACCGCAAAATGTTGGTTTGGATGCTCATTGTCTGTCTTAAGGTGCTACCTGTCAGTTGTAGAAAGACTTTCTTTCATTTGTTAATCACCGATTCTTCTACTTCGTGTTTTGTACACAGGTTTCGTGCAGTTAATATCAAGATTTTTCTATTTGCGCCCCACAGCACCAAAGATCAGTTAAACGAGTTCCCTGTGAATGTTAAATGGCGAGTTCAGAGTTATCTTTCACGTTACAACAGTTTGGGAAGAAATTGTGAATTTTTTTTATTGTATTTATTTTGTAATTTTTTATTTATTTTTCGGTGTGTATCACGATGAACATCTGGAAAAAGAAAAACGCCATTTTTATAAGTTTATAAATAGTAAAGTGAATGTGTGCTCGAATTATTCTAATTAAAGGGAATTGAACAAAAGCGTAAACGAGTCAATTTTGTCGTTAAGTGCCGCTTTAGAAAAGCAAAGCCCTGGCCACAAGAAGCATAACTTTGCGTAGTGGTCAAGGCCGGTGGCGCCCACTTGGTTTGCATTTTCCTGAGCCACCGAACTTGACAACCATTGCCTTTTAACAATCGTGCAGGATTGAGAGCCACTAGTCGTAACTACCATCTGAAGAGTGGAAATGAGTTAAGAGCTTTTTTAAAAGTTGTTTAATGCAGCTACTCGGGGTCCATCTATAATGATAAAACTATTTACAATTGTCTTCACAACAGAATAAAAAATGTTTCCCTATCATGAAGTTTTAAACGCCTTGAGTGATTACGAAGT
This sequence comes from Umimayanthus nakama, assembly GCA_027574985.1. Lineage (NCBI taxonomy): Eukaryota > Metazoa > Cnidaria > Anthozoa > Zoantharia > Parazoanthidae > Umimayanthus > Umimayanthus nakama. The sequence goes on along the minus strand of JAOBRG010389779.1, from coordinate 2,774 downwards.
TGTCCATTGCACTCCCTCCAGTTAATTTGAGACACTGCATGAAAGAAAAATAAGAAAGACATATCAAAAGCTGAAGGGTGTGACGAACGTATTTGTAAGTGATACGATGTGACAATCGGGGCGGCGAGGGGGAGGGGTAAGCAGTAAATGATACGCTGTGACAACCAGCGCGGGATGGGACGGGTGAGCAACTCGCTGGAACAACAACAATCCTTTATTTGTACCTTTGGTAAGGTTTACAGTTTCTTTTCTTGGCTGGATTTCTTTGTTAATAATAATACTAAACAGATATCTTCTAGAGAAACTGAGACTATCGAAAATCATAACTAAATGATAGACATGAACATTTGTTGGTACGGGCCTCCTAGAATGGCAGAGCCAATCGAGCTAGCTAGCTAACCCAAGGGTGCGCTTAAAACACTCAACGACAAAGTTTTGGATCAAAGAAAAATACACAATTTTGGTCAAGATTGGATTGCTGAGTCAAAGAAAAAGCGAACAACAAATAGGTAAACAAACACAACACAGAGAGCTAATGAAAAAGGGGAAAATTAACAAGAAAGGCTGAGCATGGCAGAGGCATTTGATTATTATTTATTAGATGGAATTAGTATGCAGCTAGGAACAAACTGACAATAGCCGAGTTCATGCATATTTAACTAATGAGAAATTCGATGAGATTCGAAGCCAATCTAACGGTAAACAGTCCTGGGTAGGGGTGGGGTTGGGAGGGTGTGGCAGGTAGGTACAAGTTAATTGTCGAGCTTGCTTGTAAAATGTCAAAGCAGGAATGCTTTTTATAAACTTTATCGCGGAATTCAAAGTCGCCAGTAAGGTCCTAAAATTGCTATCAGCAGCCGGCGTGGAAATTCGACTGCAAAAATAATGTTAATTGTTTTTATGAAATCTTATGCAAACTTTCAAATGGCAAATTTTGAAACTTTAGACACCTGACGTTGTGTAGAGTAGTTTTAGGCAAATGGTGAACGATAACTGTCAGCTGGCTGTCAGAATACAAAAAGCTTTGTTTCCTCACAAAGTTTCAAACTTTCGTAGCGTACACAGGCTATTCGTCGCCGTGTTTAGTAAGGGTATTTGAAAAGTTTGGTTGTAGCGTTTTATGCAATTGTGAGCTGTAAAAGTAGTACAAAAACGAACCCATTCACAAAGCTATTGTATTTACAAAAAGATGTCAGTTATTCTTCCATTTTATTTTTTAGTGTTATGACTAAATTACTTCACGCCTACTTGCTGATATTCCGTGAGAACTTTCTAGCTCACCTTCACATTTTAGCAATTTTGCTGGCAGTCTTTCGTTGCTTCTGGTGCTCTTGCAAAAATCGAATATATAGAAAACTTTTTTCTTAACTCTCTGATATGGACACATTTCAGAAGAGAATTGAAAGAGAGGGGCTGAAAATTATTTCTTTTCGGCGGCAGGCTTACGATGGCCAAGATGGTGCAAAACTAGTAACTATCCCCCAACCAAGGGTTCCTTACAACTGAATTCAGTAGAAGCCTCGTTTGAAACTAGGCGTGCGCTTTTACAGTTCTTAAATTATCTTTGAACCCTTATGTGTATTTTAAGTAAATCATCGAATATTATCAAGGACCGCGGAGGTGGGCCGTGGGGGAGCGCGTGTCCCCCAACAGTTTTAAAAGAATATTAACATCGAGTCACTAACAGTGCCCCACCCTTCCCCCAGCCCCATCTCAAGGTTCCTCTGCGGTCCCTGATTTTATGACAATGATAATTTAAGAATCGTCGAAACTAGACGAGCACAGATAGACATCACAGTCGCAATCACTTTCTATTTTTGTTTTACATAGTTAATGCCGCAACTGCAGCGTAGTTTGCAGCGAATGAATTTGTCGCTTACAATAAACACAACTAACCTCAAAGTTCTATTGGTTTGCGCTGTAAGTTCAATGGTGAAATTCTTTCGAAACGAGGCTTGATTCTCAAGTGTAAAAAAGATTCCATTTTTGATACTTTCAACAGCGAACAAGAAATCCTGAAATTTTATTTCAAAGGGTACCATTCTACCTTCATTCGCGTGAGGCGGAGGTGAGCCCGTAAAAAGGCTGGAAAACTTTGACTTTGGTTGTTTGTAAACTGGAAATAGAAAAAAAGTCGGAGTGTCGTGGCCAATTGTACTAAAAATTGGGTAAGAAAAAAAAGAAAGTGGTTGAAGTCGATGGAAATACATATATCCCGTACCTAGCTAGTCCTTATCCCCTAGCCCCCCAGCTCGCCCCGCTCCTCCTTTCACATTTTTTTATACAAAACGTATATAAAGAAGTGCAAAAAACAATAAATAATTAAGAAAAGCTCTCAAGTTCACCTTTTGCCCTGCAAATTTGGTGAAACAATCTCAAAACGTACTAGAATCTCAAGTGTACTAACGGTTTCAAGCTTTGACGTTTTCAACAAGCAAGCTTGACATATAACCTGTACCTACCTATCACACCCTCCTAACCCAATCCCCACCCACCCGTTCCCTTCACAATTTCCTACAGAAAATATTAACTCCCAACAGATTCCAGAGTGACTTGGTCCACAGTCCAGTGTCTAGCACAGTCCAGAATCCAGTCCAGATTTTAGCCTATGCCGATTGTCCATAGTAGGCGTTACGCGAGATCAATTCGCGTGGGCGTATCAATAGCACAGTTATCAAATGGTATACGAGTTGTGCTTAACAAGTGAGATCGAAGTATTCACTGAGTCTGTTTCAATCTATTTTGAAAGAATTACCCCCCCCCCCCCCCCCACG
>JAOBRG010389768.1:0-10666 GCA_027574985.1 Umimayanthus nakama | reverse complement strand
AGACAGACAGACAGACAGACAGACAGACAGACAGACAGATAGATAGATAGATAGATAGATAGATAGATAGATAGATAACCTTTATTTAAAAACAACAACATTCACTTAGGGTAGTCCCGTCAGACGCCTATTTATCATAGGCGGCCTGCTATCAATGGGAGCCCTGAATTTAGGTCAACTACAAAATTGATATAAAGATACATAAATTTATTATATGGATGAATGATTTCGCGTGCTGTGATTGGTCAATTCCAGGTCCGTTAGTTGCCGTACGGACCGCTAGCTCTCGATTACCTTTTTAAAACCAGAATAATCAACAAAGCCATATAGTAAGCATCTTATTAGCCTCGTTTGCTCGGCCCGTAGGTTAAGTTATAGATCCTCGTTTTTTCCTTGATAACTTGCCGTGCGGACCTCTCACTCGGCCAATAAGAGGTATAAAAATATACTATACGTACGATTATTAAAGAAAAATATTAAAATACTTCTTGATAGTAATAAGCGATAAAAAAAGTAGTAACTAGCGTGATTTGAAATTGTTATAAACAATGCAACCATGTTCTCATTACTATTCTTGCTGCGCGCCTTTGCTTTTGATTCACGTAATCAAAGACATTCTTAAACAACGAGGTATACAAAGATGAGAGATCTGGGAACGACTCGCAGCATGACGAGTTATTGTGTTTTACTTAGTGATATTCGACGTTTGACTAGAAATGCAAGTCGCACAAAACAAATTTTAGTCGACTCAACTATGAGTTGTATTCGGCACATGAGAAATGCAACGTTTGAGCCGGGCCTTAATCTATTTGATGCTGTGTCTGGATTATACCACAAGATTTGGAAACAGGTGTTATAACCTCCATCCACAAATTACCAGAAATAAATCTTCTCTCAACATTAGGCAGGCAATGGCTACTTGACGAATAAAAATATCAAGGCGAAAAAACAGCTCGGGTTTAGAAACATCGACGATATACTGTGCATTTGTTCTGAGAAACTTTTTAACTTTAATTGCTTTTAAGAGGAAGCCAAAATAAAATAAACTGCTGTTCACATGCTTTGTCGACTTCAGCAAAGCCTTTGACAAGGAATGAAGATAAGTTTACCCTCGGAAGTCCAAGCTATTTACCGTAACAAGTTAGTCAAATGGGGGGTCATTTGTACCCTCCACATAGATTTTCGAAGCGGTTACAAATAAAAGATTAGGCTTTTGCATGGAAGCATCTTTTGGGTTGCTAATTACTTTCCATTATAACAATCAAGTTTAAGTTAAGAACTGTTGCTATGGCAACAGTTGTTTGACAACATGTCTGCCGTCTTGGCCGCCATCTTGGATGCAAAACTGAAGCAAATTTTACTGGAATTAATAGAGAACATGTATTTTCAGCCTCAAATGGAAATAAAATTGAAAATAGAGTCTAAGAGAAGAAATGAAGACCAATTTTCCCAAAAAATACAGTTTTCTGTTTCGAACTTCAATTTGCATAACTCATTACGCATAAATTATAAGTGATGACGTCATCCAATTAACGTCAAAAATGTGCTCATTATCAAACTGCAGGTACTGAAAGTTTCATTTTGCTTGCTCGAAATCTTCAAATTTTAGGCAGGAAAAACCTATGGGGGGGCATTTGACCCCTCCCCCCCCTCCCTCGGACTTCCGAGGGTTAGAGCAATGATCTCAGTGTGACGTTATGAGCTCAGAATCTTGAATGCTAAATGTCAGAAAGAACTTGAATCTTTAATTTTAATAACACAGAGACTAACAAATGAAAAATTATACTATTTTCAGAATAACCGAATCCAACACACGACAATGCTTGGCAAGATTCGTCCCAACAGCTCAACTCCTGAAGACACCTGTGAATATTTGCGCGACTTTCAGGATTGGAGACAAACGTATCTTATAGAACAAGTATATATCAACCTTGTTCTGACATTTACAATCACTACGATAACTTGTCCACTGACTGTTTTGTTCAACGGAATGATCCTCTTCACAGTATTCTCATATCCTCTAATGAGAAAAGTCCCGTCCAACGTTGCGATGGCTCTGATGGCCATCACAGACTTCTTTGGAGGAGCTGTCGCCCAACCGCTGTTGATTGTAAGTTGGCGTTGCCGCATCGCTGACCACTGCGACAACTGCACAGCAGACTCAGCTTTGTGTTTTGCAACATTTTGGTTAGTTGTAGCCTCGGCTTTTCACCTTTCCCTGGTGGCCACAGATCGTTTGATTGCAATAAAATGTCCTTATCGCTACCACGACCTAGTTACCGTAACGCGATTATCAGTGGGCGCTGTTTTGGCATGGGTGCTCGGTTTCTTGATAATCATCTGCGGGGTTTTTAGATATGGTAACAATACAATAGTTAGTGTTAACTCTAGTACTAGTGTACTAGTGATAACTGCGGGTGTATTTACTGTATCTTGCTACATAGTCATTTACTTGGAATCGAAACGACACCAGAAAGCCATTCAAAACCAGGTACCACAACATTTGAAACAGACTCTACAAAAGGACTTCAAAAGCGAGTAAGACAACTTTTCTCGTGACTTGTGCCGTTGGTATCACTTATATCATCAACTGCTCAGTGGTATTAGCTGTTTTGTACTTATACCCGTACAGAGACAGTCTCTCCAACACAAGCGTCTATTTCAGCATGCACTACAGCCTGGGCGTTGACTTTTGTTTCAACTCAATTCACTTTGCAATACCATTATCTATTATAGCAGGTCAGAAAAGATAGATGCACTACTGAACAGGTCGCTTCGACGCCGTATTGAGTTCTTGGTAGACGCTTTACCTCACTTTGTACCCCGTAATTCTTGCAGAGAGGACACCCAGCTTTGCTCAGGAAAAGTCAAACAATCACAAGATGTGCACCCAAACCCTCGTAGACCTCACGAAACGTACGGCGATCCATCTTTGGGTGCGTGGATGGTCCCAATGGAGAAAGAAACGAGCTTATCCTCCAGACAGCTTGAGCAACCCATTCAAGGAGAACGATGTGACTCGCGCTTTTAGAAATATAGTTTGACCTTTGCAAGCTTAAAGTCATTTTGAAGATTTATCGAGGATTTGACGGGGTGGACTTTTGCTGGCCATACCCAGTCTGAACAATTCTAAAGCATTTAAATCTTTATAACTGTCATTTTACTGATAGTAATACAGACACATGGATCAAGTAGTTTTTTGTGGTTTAAATCGTATATGGCTATTGTTGTATGTGTAGAACAATTCGACATTGTGATAAACGTTTCTCTTACCCTCAAACATCGAGGCTTTGCAGACTAGAGCTGCTAACAGTAAACATTTGTCTACATAGAATAGTAAACCAAACATGCATGCCACTTGGAAAAATGCAATAGTGCTTGCCAGTCTTTTTAAAAACTAGACGCTTTTTTATAAGAACAACTTTTACATGAACACCCAGACTGAGCCTGATTTGCCCAAAAATTAAGAACTAGCCAAGAACAATCACCCAGCTGAAATTTTGATCAGAAAAGTTTAATATTTCTTAATCCTTGTACAAAGAATGAGATAGACATGTATAGAGAAACCTGTTAGAATTAGCTGGGTCATCGAGCGCTGGAGGAATGACATGACGTCCACGGACTCTGTATGGGCAGTTTCAAATGTTTTCGCATACACCAGGATGAAATAATATGGCAAACACGTTTTTCTTAGCGTCGTTTTGTTGTCTCGAGTTGAACTACCAGGAAATAAGAGCAATTTAATTACAATTTAAGGCTGAAATCGCCAAAAATTTAGGAACAGCCCAGGCTGAGCCAAAAAGTTACTGGTTCTTGTAAAAAAAATGGTGTGTATTGTAAGTTGAAAGATCCAAATTTTTGAGTAACTAAGGGTCAAAACGAAAAACTGGCTGGTGTTAAAAATTGAAACTAGTTATATGAACGTACTATGTCGTTTTATTAGAAGCAAAGGTTCGTAAAACTGATATTTTGGAAAATAACAAAAAATGACAAGATTATAAATAAAAAGGACCTCCCGCCTCATATTATCGGTGACTCCGGACGGGAAACTAATATTTTTTTTTTTTGCTTGGCCTAAAGTAATACTAAGTAGTATCATATAAACAAACATATACGAATGAACAAAACTGCAGTTGTAACCAATATGCAATTATATACACATTAAATCAGTATAATAAGTAAGTACGTTTGAAACATTTAAACTTTTATAGCAGTTTTTAACGAGCTTTTAATATTGTTTGATGACTTCTGTCATGTTGCCAAGGTAACTTGGAAATGAAAATTCTTTTACACTAATTTTTTCTCTGAAAGAGTAAAATGCCTTCAGTTGCAGCCAGATGTAAGGCAACCTTTAGAGGTATGCATGGCGGAGAATATAGAAAAGTGGTGGCCGGGCGTTCATAATGTATGGAAAAGATTGGGGTGAGGGGGGGGGGGGATGGGAAAGGTGAATCAACATTAATGGCTATACGCTCACATTTGGCTGCCTCGTTTCCAAGCTCAATTTATTCATAGAACTTACAGTTACAGACTTTGCGAGATGTGACGAACGAGAGTTTTTACCGGAAGTGAAATTGTATGACGTGCGGCGTACTTTAGGAGTGAATTTCTCGAAACATGTTTTGGCTAAATTGTTTGCATGGGATTAGTTGCCAAAGAATGCTTGCATTTGAAAATGTCCGTCCCTAACGTAATACTGAGTTCATAGTTGTATAAAAGCTGCGTAACATTTCAAACTCTGTCTTTGTCTATCCAACAATTTAAAAAAGCCCCTCCGCCCCCCCAGTAATATATCCCCCTCCTCTCTCCCCCTCTCTAATAGCCTCCCCCCTTCCCCTACCTCGTTCCCAGTGCCATCCGCGCGAACTACAAACGAGGCTGTACTGGTGAAATGGTTCCAACATGGCGGGTATGATTTGGTTTCGAAGAACTTCAGACAAACCTCAAAACTCCACTTTCTACAACACCATGGCTTCAATTAAGACCTGAGTTATTGGAGTTGATTAGTAATGACAAACGGACAGGCAGTTGTGACGGAACGCAAGAACGCGCCGTCCGGCTTCATGCAGCACATTCGATACGAACACCTTGTGGCTGGGACACTGGGGGGAGTTTCGGCAACTCTCGCCCTTCATCCGCTAGATTTGATCAAGATAAGGTTTCAAGGTGAGGCCTCTTGTGAATGGACTCATTTCCGCTGCTTTGCCTTGTTGAATTCTTGGTTTGCACGTGACGTCACAGCCGCCATGTTGGTGTACAATAACAATGGAGCTGTAGTTACATTCTCTTGTTGTGTTCACCAACATGGCCGCCTAACCCTTTGTCGTTTAAATCCCTGGAGATTGAGTGCAAACCAAGAATAAGTTTAACTGCATTGGTTATGCAGAAATTGCGCGGACTGATGAAAGTGCACTCAGCTGTTCCTCAGTATTAAAGTTTAGTAACTTACTTCAGTCTACTGAGACATTTGCATTAATTGGCAGCTCTCATCCCTGAACAGTGGAGCAGATAACACGTTTGATGCAATTGATGTTGAAAATCCATAATAATCATTACAAACTAAATAATATTTTAAAACATTTAAAGTCTTTAACTAGTTCTAAAGTTCAGTCTGAAGTTATGTTTGAGTCGATTCAAGCCACAAGCACCCCCCCCTCCCCCTCAGGCAGTTTAAAAAATTGTTCAAATGCCCAGCCTCGCGGGCAATTATCGTTGGTAAATGCCCTGCCCCCATTCCTACTATGATGGTCAAATGCCCGGCCCCCTAGTGCATCGATCAATGTAACAAATTATTAGTTGCCCTTTTTTAATGTCGCACAGAACATAACTGTTTCAGACTAATAGAACTACCTAAAACAGGTCACGAATTGAGTAACTCTGACTGGAAAAAGAGAAAACAAATGGTTTTATTGCTTTTATAGATCTAATACGATCCATTAATGTTCTTCACTATAAAACTCCAAAATGACAGTGTTTGAAACCCTGGATTCTCAGTGCCATCGGAAATGACAACAGGATATTACGATGCAAATATTTTGTTGTTTTAAAATGCCGGGGGGGGGGGGCAAAGCACTATTAATTGTCAAATATTAATATGTATCTCGTTAGGCGATTAACCGGGTGGTTCAATGATAAAGTTTGAAATTTTATAATTATCATGATTCTAGTTAATGATGGAAGTGGGAAGGCTCCCGTTTATGGAGGCTTGTTGAAAGGGTTCCGCTCCATTGTCAATAAAAATGGGTGGACTGGACTTTATCAGGTAAGAGAGTAACCCCCATTCATATCTAAGAACAGTTGTAGAGTTCCTGGTGGCGTACTTTGACACATCACACAGCATGCTGGGCTGTAAGTGCTGCACATTATAAAGTTTTCTACAGCACAAGAAATGTGCAGAATAAATTAACTAGCATATACTCCTTTCTAGTGGAGCATTCGGCAATCTAGCCCATAGTAGCTCAAACGAATATACTGTGTGTTCTTGTTAATTTTCATTTGATTTTCTTTTTTTTTTCTTTTGTTTGTTTTTGATTGTCCTTAACTTGGGGGGTGTAATTGTGGGGAGGATCGCCTTTTTTACAGTGGGTGGGTTTCAGGTACCAAAACCTTGAAGGGGATTTCATGTACTTTTGTCTTATGTACCCTGTGTACTGCACAAAACCAGAAAATAAAATAAAATAAGAGCATAGAGCTGTATGAGTTCATAACCATACCAGACATTTTAACCCTTGGAATTTAAGTTAGGTAGAATTAAAAATGTTAGTGCCAACTTTGAGAGCAAACACCTTGGTAGTTTTTGAGATTTAACCAAGCTAATGAAAGTTAAAGTGTGTGTTCTGGAACAGTTTACTTCAGTACATGTACTAGTATGATATTCCTGGGGAGAGGGGTATCAAAATACTGTATAACATATGTGCAGTTGATATAATAAACATACTAGTTAATTCTATGCTATCAACCACAAAAGCCTGCATTCCATTCCTTTGACACATATCCCAAAATACATGTCAGTAACAACTTTATAGAACTTCGCTTTAGTCTGATGGTTGCTACATGTACAGAACTTACCAAGCAACACACTACAGAAAAAGAATTGGTGTAATTGAACTGATTTGACCCAGTCTTAACTATTATTATTACTAAATATATAGTATTTCTGCATGTACATGTATAAAAGAACATTGTTGTAAACTCCATCCAGTCGAGGGACAGCACACTGGCATTGGGGTACTAGCAGACCTGTTGAAATGATGACATTGTTGTCATACACCTGTATGTTTGAATGTTTATGCACTGAAGTACAGATACAAACAGTTATAGATACTGTAAATGTACGCCTGAGTGTTCATTACTATTAAATTGTTGTAATTATAAACATGTCAGTAACTTACAGTAAGCAATATTGCTTTGATTTCTGAATTTGCAGTTTAAACTAATTTTTTTTGCAAAAAAAAAACACTGTAAAAAGTTATTTTCAGTTACATGAAAAAGACGTAGAACGTGACTGAAAACTTCAAAATTATAAATATTAATTATATTAATTTTATATATTATATACAGTGTATATGTACAATGAAGAGTGTTCTCCCCTCAGCAGACAGAACTTTTTGTCATGTTATACATGGATCCCCAAAGACAAATTCAATTTTAAGAGTACCAGTTTTGTTGTTGCTTAATTAGGGTGTAGCTCCAAATATGGTGGGATCAGGATCAGCCTGGGGACTGTACTTTTTTGGGTGAGTTCTTAAACAAAGTTGATTGTCTGGGCAATGGGAGGCCAATGGTATTTTCTAGTCAGAATCAGACATACAGTACTGCAACTCCACCCTAGTTTCCCTGCTAAGAGAGGTCTCTCAGGCAGCAAGATAATATAAGATAGGAGAGAGACCTCTGCCAGCACCCGGCTAGTTCTTTGATGTACCATCATCCGCAATTTCGGATGAAACCAAACCAGTTTTGAAATACCGGTTTTTTGTAACCCTGGTAACGCACCTATTGCGTGTGTCCAGATTTATTGACTGCTGGGCTTTATCAGGGTTTTCGGCCTGCTGGCGAGTGACTTTTTTGCGAATTTGCGTTGCTGTGGAATGCGAGACATCTCAACTGAACAAAGCTCCTGACCAAGTTTTTCCACACATCATCTATAGCGTGAACAGTTGTCATTTTCGCACCAAAACCAGTTTGCTGAGGTCACATTTCATGTGACTAAAATGTAATTTGTTGCCATGAGACGCCGGCGCATGCTCAATAGGATTCTTGCTGGAGGCCGGCAGAGGTGTCTGTCCTTTCACATTTTCTCGCCGCCTTAGAGACCTCTGTTAGCAGGGAACACCCTAGTCAGTTATGAACCTGTAGAAAAAAAAACTCAGTTTTTAGTTTGTTACAAGTGTTTCAGAATTTGAGTCTGATTATTGATGTCACATTTTGTTTTGAACTCATAAACGGCCAGAGAGGGGGTGGGGGGGGGGGGGGTCAAATGTATTCTGTGAGATTAAGCAATCAAAATGAAACTTACAGTATCTGTTGCCTTGTAATTATAAATGATTACAAATGTTCTGATATAAATTGCATTGAGTAGTTAATGCAAAACTGATTAGGCAAAAAAAATTATATACCGTCAATTCCCAATATTGCGGATATCCTAGGGACCTTAAGTTTGTGTCCATAATGATGGAAGTCCGTAATAGCGAGGTGCGGAAAAGAGATACCCCAATTTACTTTTAAGGCATCTCCCATTACTCAGTACTGCAACGCTGCTTTATTCTTGCTTCAATTTAACTTCATTTATTAACACTGATTTATGAAAACACAACTTCTGGTAAGTGGCTGTATGTTGAATGTCAAAAAAGTTGTATAACCATAACTACATTATTTATGAAGCATATAGAGTTAAAACTTCAAAGTCTCATTCAAGTTTTGTAACTGCAAGCTCACAAAGTAAGTTCGCAGGGGGGAAGTTACCATAAATTTGTGGTAGCGGGGTCAACAGGGTTGCTGGTATTGGCCAGCAGGTAAGCCAAAGAAGTAGTGCCAAACATTGCCAGAACTTGGCGAACAATGAGCTTTTTGATAGATGTCAAGGATAGCTTACTATTATTTTGCCAAATACATGAATTTAAGTGGCACCAATTTTTAAAAACAGGTCAAAAGTGTCCGTTATAGCAAGAGAAAAACAATGAAAATTTTGGTTTGGGACCAGGTAAAGTGTCCGTATGTCCGTAACAGAGAGCATCCATTATAGCGAAAGCTTTTTTCATACATTTCTTTATGGTTTCAACCAGGGATTTCTCTTTTGTCCGTAAGAGTGAGGTGTCCATAATAGCGGGGTGTCCAAAAGGCAGGAATTGACTGTACTCTGTAAGTTTATTTTTTTGACAATCTTGCTCAAAATTCTGTTTTCAACCCATTAAATTCTTGATTAGACTACTATTTGAATCTGTAAATTTATACATGTTTTCATGAGATTTGCTGTGCACAATTTTATGAAGAATAAAATTTTGAAAAATCCAAGATGATGGCCAAAGTGGCAGACGTGGAAGACTGCTGTCATAGCAACAATTCTGAATAGAACTTGCTTCTTGTTATGAAAAGTTAAAGGCTAACCCAAAGCTAGTTACACACATATAGGAAAGCTTTCAAGATCTTTTTGAAAATAATTGAGTGGGATCCAACTGACTCCCTCCCTGATCCAGCTCCTTGCTAATTTGTTTGTTATTCAGTGGATTTATTAATAGGAAAAATTTAGGTACTGTGTTATTGTAGAACTGTTAAGCTGTCTAGTGATGTTTCAGGTACAATTTCCTGAAAGCCTCGATGCAAGGTGGCAGTGACAAACCATTAGGAGCAGAGCAGCACCTTCTGGCCGGAGCAGTGGCGGGTTGGTTTTGAGTTATATACAAGTCATGTACTGTCTAAGGATATCGTAGGGGGGCACAAAGATAAATTTTAATTTAATTGGTATTTTCCTGTCTCGGCTAGCTACAGTAAAGATAGAATTTGGGCTGGTGATGTGAGTTGATGTTGTTGTGTCTCTTGCTGCACAATTTTTTGTAGGGTTTAAATTATTGCTTTGTATTGCAGGTGCTTGTACACTCTCTGTCACCAACCCTATCTGGGTGGTGAAAACAAGGATGTGTCTGCAGTATGATAAGGGGACAGTAGGACACACACCTCAGTACAGAGGAATGTTAGGTCTGTGACGAGTTGTTTGACAAATGAAATTATCTTCTTGAGCAGAAAATTGATTTTACAAGAGTGCTACATAATGCCTAAATTGAAAAAAGAATTTCAAGAATTGTCAATTTATTTTGGTTTTGTTATCAAGAGATTGTAATGGTGGTAATGAATATTACTTAATTGTGGCGTAAAATAAATATGTGGAAATAACTACAAGTTAAAGTTTTGCAGTTTGTGGTTAGCAATTACACATATGAAAATGCTGAGATAGAGCATAGTCTGCTGTGACTGAGCACAGTCAACCGTGTTTGACTGTAATTGAGGGTGGTGGGTTGATCAATTTGTCAATTGATCAGACATCCACCAGTTCTTTGAGGGGCTTACCATGTCATAAGTAGAATAGTTTTAACACCTGAGACAAAACATCTATCTTTTGATTTAACCCTATTTCGCCTGGACTTTTTGATGATCCATCATTGGTTAAATTTAG
>JAOBRG010389746.1:0-10666 GCA_027574985.1 Umimayanthus nakama | reverse complement strand
CTCCCCCCCCCCCCCCCCCGCTACATTTAGGTTTGACCATGATTTGTGTGTCGTTCTAGAGTTCAAAGCAGTTCAAACTTTGGATGTTATTGTTTCTAAACTTGTGTTACTAGTGCTGACGCAAACTTTCTAGAGTGGACGGCATGAGTTTTATTACTAGCAATGAACATTTGACCCCTTCCATACTTTGATATTGTCATCTGGTCCCCATTTTAAAACCCACAAAAAATTTATTCCCCGTTATTATGTTCTGGTTTGACTGAGTGAAAGGACTGAAAGCAAGCATGTCATTGTTGTTTGTTGAGTGATTTGTCAGGTTTAATAGTTGTGTAGTCCCGATGACTATAATTGTTTGTTGTTTCGATAACTGGTGAGGGCAAGGAAGCCATTATTAGAGTCCATCAACATCATTCTGAAAATACAGCTGTCATTCGAGAACAGAGTCGAAGTCACGATCGCACACGCTACCTACAACACAAGATAGATAAAAGAAAAGACTTAAGAATGTATCGTGTAACTACTAATTTTACAAAACCACTATCGCTGAGCAAAAAACTGGACAATGCTACTCCAGAAGATACACAGCAGACTCACAGGAACTCGCCAAAACACCAGCCACTGCACTTTCATTGAGCAAAAAACTGGGCCACGCAACTCAAGAGACGCCGTCAGACTGGTTCACAAACCTGTCAAACACATTTTGAATGCTCCCAGAAGACGAGAAGAACCTGGGAACGAGTGCCGACGGACAAACATACAGAATCGGTCGATCGAAAATTTTTCTTGTCATGAAATTGAACTGAGCCACTACCTCATGTATGCCAAACAGAATGCATGCTTTGGTTTCGCTGCCACACTTTGCTCGGCAGCAATAATTACATAGAGTAAACATCCGTTTTAAGCCCCTTATTGTTCTGTCACCACAAACCATCAAGACAGAGTGTTAATGATATGCAGTCTTGTATAAATTTTATATTTTAGGAACTGTGACCAAACGTGAGCCCTTGAAGTCTTACTCTGATATTTTCAAGCCACGATGCACAAAAAGTCCACAGCCTCGACGGATCCTTGTAGAGGGTAGGGCTGGGGTTGGCAAGAGCACATTTGCCTCAAAGCTGAGTTATGACTGGGCTTCTGGAAGCGACTATTTGTCATCATTCAAGGTATTAATTTTTCTGTGCATTAACTGATCTGTAAAAAGCAGTTGGTTAAAGGAAACTGTTATACATGTAGAAAAGTTAATGTATGTTCACTTAGTGTTGTTTCAGGCTAAGTAGGTGGGTGGCCACTGTTTTAGTGTGTCTCCAACCTCTTGGATCATACCAATGTTATACATTCATTTTTACACTGGTGTTAGCCTCATCTTCTTTGCGGCTGAGTCTGAATATATTAAGGGCAGAAGAATAAAAATGAAAGCCCAAGACACTTGTTGTAAAACCTGCCATTCGATCATGATGTGAACCACTTAAAAAGAAAATACAAGAAATATCTGGCTTAATTGAAATGGCCATAGTCTTTATTCCTTAGCTATTTCCTGCAAGACATTTTATTCCCATCCTTTGATGTAGTTCTACAATTACTTCATTATACTTACTCTGACTGTATATGTTATAGGTACTTTTGAATGTATTTTGAGCTATATTCTCTTTTTACTTAGTGCAAGGGATCTCTCTTGTGAAACCCTTTTGGTGACGTATCATTTTTACCGTGTTTTGTTGTTGTTTCAGATATTTTGTAAATTGTAGAAACAATATGTTTATGAACCTTTGATGTAACTTTATCAGATCTGTTATTTTGAAATACACGATTGTTTTTCTCTATTTTTTTTGTAATAGACAACGGCAGTTCGATTCCACCCTTTTTTAAAGTTTGTATTCGCCATCTGCTAACGTGCCCTCCTTCATGTTTGTTTGTCCGCATGTCGTTGCGACTTGATGTTTGTATTTGTATTGGTACACCACACTGTGATCGCTAAGAACTCATCTTCATGTTCTTCTCCATTCACGCCAGATTATCTGTTTGCTGGAACTGAAGCAGATCAAGGGGAGTCTGAAGGAAGCAATATTTGAACAGCTTTTTCCAAGGGACTTTACTCTGAATGAAGATCAAATCTTTAAATTTTTAACAGCTCGTCAAGAAAGTTGCTTGCTTATTCTTGATGGTTACGATGAAATAAGTGCATCGCTCTCACGGGATGTTGTGGATCTTTTTTCTCGCAAGCTGCTCAGGAATGCCACCGTGCTACTGACCTCAAGACCTGGCAAGGTGTCCAAAATCCACAGGTTTGCTGATTCTCGTCTTGAGATTGTTGGTTTCAGCATAGATAATGTCCATGAATATATTAACAAGTATTTTCAAGATGATCCTACAAGTGCAGAAAGTCTGATAACCGAGTTGGAAGTGAACCCAATAACTGAGGATGTTGCAAAGATTCCACTCACTGCCATGCTTCTCTGTGCGTTATGGGAAGAGATGCCCCATGCTGCGTTGCAGTCAACACTGAGTGGTTTGTTCACTGAACTAACTCTTTCGTTAGTAAAGCGATACTACACAAAGAACTTGGGTGAAGATGCCGATTTTGACGTTGATTCTACCACTAGTCTTGAAGAACTTCCAAAGGACTTGTTGGAAAGCTTGCTATCGCTTGGGGAACTTGCTCTGAATGGGCTGTTTAACGATAAACTGATTTTTGATATGAAAGAAGTTGAGAAGTGCTGTTCAGACAAAGGTTTTCTAGAACTGGGGTTTCTCTCAAAAGAGACTAGCGCTTCTAAACTTAAACCTATTCAGAAGTGTCGGTTTCTGCACAAGAGTTTCCAAGAATTCTTTGCTGCCTTTTGGCTGAGCTCAAGAATAAAATTGGCATTTATTAATCAAGAAGAGTTTGAAGAAGTTAGTGCGCTCGTTATGAGATGTTTAGCTGCGGAAATCGAAGGTGAGTTTCCTAAATCAAATTTGTGACCGTTTTAGAAGCATTTCTTTAGCATTGTTCGAAATTTTTATCATGGGTTAAAACAAGTCATACATGTACTAACCACTAAAACAGTAACAGATTATTTATCGTTGCATTTATTGCACAACGTTAAAAGACGAAGTTGCTGTTGTCCTTTCCGTTATTTTTTTGTATCTTTCAAGATAAACTTAGATTGAATTACATCGGTAGATTCACATGATTTAACACTTTATGCACAAAAGCGAAAATGGAATTTAAATAAACAATACAGTATGTGCGATGATGAACTAATTTCTTACAGGTAGAACTATCAAGACAGATGGCTTTCAGTTCAAAGTTATTAAATTTAAAAAAGGCACAGGGGTGCAAATCCTTTTCATTTCTATATCACATTTATGACGTCTTCAGCAAGTTACACCAAGTTTCAAAGTGACTAGGATTTTTTAAGTGTTCTGGATTGTACCCCATACCAGTTAAACGGTCTAGATTCGTTAATGAATCGAAAAGAAAGTTTGTTAAAAGAAAACATTTGTTCGATATGGTGTTGTTCTTTGTAGTGTTACTAAATTATTGCCATTACTTTTTGTTTGCAGGAAACATTCTGTTTGCATTTGTGCCAGGGCTTTTGGGAGATGCGTTCGGTCCTTTCTTGGAACTTCTTCTCGCAGAAGGAAGCATGAGGGTGAACGACAATGAAACAAGACAAGGCTTCCTCCAAGCATGCATGTCCTCTCTTTTCGAGTCACAGCAAGGTCACTTGTCGCATTTACTACAAAGCTTAATTCCAGATGGAGTGGTGAAGGCCAATGCACGAGATGTGTCTGCTTATGGAGTCCGATCATTAGTTTTCTTTTTAGAGAACAACCCTGCTGTGAGATCACTGGTGTTGGAACACAGCAGTATTGACCGAAGGACGATTTCAGTGTTTGCACGTGTCCTTCCCAAGCTTCCAAACTTGAAAGAAATTGTCATGAATCAGAACATGATTGGGTACGAAGGAGTGCAAGCCTTCAGTGCTTGCATGGAACAGAACTTACCCCTTGAGAAATTGACCTTTAATGCAAACTACACCGGGAAAGAAAGTGCAACAGCTTTTAGTAAAATCTTGGATCACTGCCCTGAGTTACTATACCTGGATTACAGTTACAACAGCATTGGCGACGAAGGGATGAAAGAGACATTTACTAGGCTCAGGAGTGTGCCCCATTTGAGAGAGCTACGTATAGCTGGTAACAAGCTTACTTCAAAAGGAATGTTGAGTTTGTGTTTCAACCTTAAACATGTACCGCATCTAACTCATCTGAGTCTTGGAAATCAGTTAGGGATTGGGGCAGATGGAATCCAAATTCTATGTGAAGGACTTCCGTTGACTGTTCCACGCCTTCAGGTATTGAATTTAGGGAACTGCAATTTGTTTGCACCAAACTCTAAGGAGGCATCAGCAGTTGTTTTCAGATCCCTTGACAGAGCTTTTGAGAAGCTCCAAGAACTTATGTCTCTCAATTTAAGTGGAAACGGTCTATCTGACAGTACACACTTGGGAGAGTGTGTGCAGCACGCAACTGGGCTTGTACATCTTGACCTATCAGGAAACGTGTTTGGCGACAGAGGAGTTGAGAGTCTGTCCAAATCACTGCCAGACTTGAGGGTTTTACAGGAACTCCTACTTGATAGCAACAGAATCAGTTGTGACGGCATTGTTGTCCTTTTGGATGCAATCAAAGGTATTCATACTTTAAGGGTTCTTTCATTGGAATGCAACATCATCTCGGACAGAGGGATAAAGAAACTTGCTACGGTATTGCCGCATCTTCCAGCCCTTGAGAAGCTCCTGCTTGCTTACAACTTGATTACTGAGCATGGCGTGGAAGAGTTAGCATTCTCACTCGTGGCCCTTCCTCAACTTGAGTGCCTCAGTATCAAGGGGAATGTCATCAGGGAGGAAGGCTTTGTGTGTTTGGTATCCGTTCTAGCTTCGCTACCTAACCTCAAAAAATTGATGGTTGGAGCACCAGTGAAGAACCACGGTGAAAGTGACACGAAGATGGCTGACAGCTCCGTTGTTCAAACGGTGGTTTATGGCGACGCACAGCAACTGGGTGAGCAGTAATTATTGTTTAATACCAAACACTGGATATTGAATTTTCGGTAATCTGATTGGCTCTCTACTCACGGTTTAAATCCTATATGCTAGAATTTGTCCAAATATGGAAACTGGCATATTTATCAAGGAAAATTTTCACACAAGAAGAATGGAAACTCAAGTCTACATAAAACAAAGTTCGAGATACTTGTATCCAGTGTTTGGCATTTAATAAAACAATTATTCCACTCACGCTTGTTGGATATGAGCTTATGATAGCCGACTTGGTGCTTCCCACCTCGTCCTCTATCTAAAAGCTCATATCCAATGAGCGTTCGTAGAATTATTATTAATTATTTTTCTAGGGAAGTGCCAATCGTTCTGAATTTAACATCATCTTCTTCGTCATAGTAACAATTACAATAACAATGATAATAACAACATTAGTTTTTTACGGTAAACCAATCGCACAATTTTTGCTTAGTTCAAAACTCGCTGGTCATTAAGCACACTGGCTGTCCATTTTGTCTGTTTTTCAGCGAACACTTTCGCCAGCGAATGCATACTTTTACACAACGAAAGAACACGCCATGTTGATTTTGTTTTCTCTCGAAGTTCACTGGCCGATAAGTTGCTGTGTTTTATTAGAAAATAAAGACAACAATCATTTCTTTCTCAGTTTCTGCGGTTTATAAATTATGCAAGATTTTGCCAACTAAAACTGTCACGCACATAGATCTACGCACTGACATTAGAGTTAACTTTAGAAATCACGATAGTTTTGCAATTAAGTTTCTGTGTCGCTTTGCAAAACTGTTTACTTTTAGAATACAACATGTATGTGAAGATTCAGTTTTTATTAGCGAAATTCATTCAAACGAATATTACATCAAAAGTTAGAAATATAAAAAATAAAAGAACAGTGACTTTTTCGCTTTCAACAAGATCACGTCAACTGAAATTGAATTGATTACATAGTTACCCCTCCCAAAAAGTGAAAGGAAATTCCCAGAAAGCTCCGCTTTAATTAAGCACAATTAATGTAATCGACCGGTTCTTGCGCAAAAATCACGTTGCTTTGAAACGATGTCTCTTGCACAAATCAGAAGCATTTTTCATCTCTTCGAGCAAAAAATGTGTAATATCAATTGAAATCGTGACAAGCTAGAAGTATTGTGATTTGATGAAAGCAGTCGTTTAAAGTTTTTGAAAAATTTTGATAGTTATTTCACTCTACTTGTATTACACTGTTGCTTTATATTTTAAAATGAGATCTACTTTTTTCTACCTCGAATAAGTATGGTGAATTAGTTGACTGAACAAAATTGTTGAAGCTGATACGTTCTAAAACATGTAGAAGCATGTCATGTACAAAGTTAAACAGGGCATTCTAATTCTTTAGCTCTAGTTGCGTCTGGCGAACTCCCAGGTGACAACACAGGGGCTCCACCCACTTGGGAGCGATTTTTTGGCCGAGTTCCTGAGCGCAACAGGTTTAACGTCAAGTTCACAAGTGACACGTTTGAGCTACTGATGGATGCTGCTAATGGTCATCCTAAGCTGCAGGAAATCTAGTAAGTACAAAAGCTTCTCTTGGTGCTAATGGTCATCCTATGCTGCAGGAAATCTAGTAAGTACAGAAAAATGAACTGACATCAGCAATCGCACTCGTGAATAAACAATGTCATGATCTGTGGTATGATTATCATTTTTGTTGTCACTTTTAATACTTGTAATTTCTATTTTTACATCATCTCCTTTAACTAACCTGTCATTACCTCTGGCCGGTTGGGGACATAAGAGAGAAATGTTGGGTAACTAAAATCACCTCATTGTCTTGGGTGGGGTAAAGTTTCAGATGTATTGTGTATTTCCGCTGGTGGGGTTAAGGAATTTAATGTTTAAAAAACGTTTGGTCAAACTTTTCTTGTGCTCTTCAATATATTTTTTTCAGCCTCTTTTCTTCCAGTTCTCTTAAGACGTTTCTATTTTTTCATTTCTCACTTCATTTTGTCTACAAACATAAAATGTTTCACATTAAACTCCATGCTTTTCACCCCAATCATTTCTTTTATATCTGCCCCGCTTCCTCGTTCGTTCGTTTTGTAGCTGCTTTAACGAAACTAATTCGAGTTGTCGTTCCTCACTTCAGCATGAGTCAGAATGCAATACCATCAGGTGTGGACGTGGTTGGAAGCACGAACTACCGTAAACTGAGGTTCTGGAGTCATTATAGCAATAGTTAATACACTTGTGATGGAAGACCTTTGACCTTGACTGAAGCTCAGCGATAGCGTCTACATTAACAACTGGTTATTCCGCTGACCCTGGTGTTCTCTGCTTGGCGTCTCCAGTAAGAACTGGTTATTCCGCTAACCCTGGTGTTATCTGCTTGGCGTCTCCAGTAAGAACTGGTTATGCCGCTGACCCTGGTGGTCTTCTGCTTGGCGTCTCGGGTAACAACTGGTTATGCCGTTGACCTGAGTGTTTTCTTCTTGGCATCTTTAGTAACAACTGGTTTTCCGACTGACCCTTGTGCGTGTGCTAATTACGAGCGCGCTAATTGCTTATACTTATGACGTATATAATGATTCAGTGAGTGGAGGAAGGAAAATGGGGAGGAAAAGCTTGTAATCTCAGGATTTCTTGGAGAACACGTATAATAAATTTGACCAGCCCTTAAGAACCTTGTGACAGGTCTTTTGCCTGGTGTCTCTAGTAACATCAGGTTATGCCGCTGACCCTGGTGTTCTCTGCTTGGCGTCTCTAGTAACAACTGGTTATCCGGCTTACCCTGGTGGTCTTCTGCTTGGTGTCTCAAGTTACATCTGGTTATGCCGCTGACCCTGGTGTTTTCTGCTTGACGTCTCTACAGCGACAATATGTTTTGACGCCGACCCTGGTGGTCTTCTGCTTGGTGTCTCAAGTTACATCTGGTTATGCCGCTGACCCTGGTGTTCCCTGCTTGGTGTCCCTAACAACTAGCTATGATGCCGACCCTGATGTTCTCTGCTTGACGCTCTACAGTGACAATATGTTTTGACGCCGACCCTGGTGTTCTCTGCTTGAAGTCTTTAGTAGCAACTGGTTATGTCGTTTTGGTAAAAGGGGTTCTCCCAAGAAAGCACGTGGAAATAAGCGTCAGAGGGGCAGTAGTTTGCATAACAATGTCATTAATTTGCATCACAATGATATAAATGTGCATAACAATAAAAGTCTCATAAAATAGCAGGATGCTTTACCACAATAGGAGGGCATTTTACCACTCTAGGACGACTTTTTGGAGAACCCTGTAACTTCTATAAGATATATGACAGCTGTATATACCAATCTTGGTGTTGAGCTGCTAATCGGTCCACGATATGCAGGGAAAGAACCAACTTTTTTGAACCGTTCAATAGCTTATAGATGGGTGTTAATGTCGAACTGAACGGTATTTCGGCTGTCTGCCATAGTATGCAGACACACCAAAAGGTTTTTGAAAGAGACATCAAAGTGTAACAGTTGTAGAAACTCTGTATTCTTTAAATATTGATTATTTTATATGTGTCTTAGCAACTTTGTATTCAGGGTGATATTTTTTGACTTTTAAAATTAAAAAACAGATAATTTGAATTATATAACTTTTAATCATTTAAATAAATTATTTAAATAAATCGTATTCAGTCGATTGAAAATAATTATACTAGTTGATAGGTGTTCGCGTAAGAAGTTGATAAATTATTATTTTTTTTAATCACTATCCAACAAACTTTCGTATTTTAGGGCGCGTTCGATTGACTCTATTCTGGAATAGGAATAAACAGAATAAATTCCTGTAAAGTTAGAAGAAAAATACAAGTGAGTTAAATCTCTCGCTCCAGTCGTTGCTTTTAACTAGATATTTGGTTGTTCTGCGAATCAGGAGAGAATTTTGAAATTTTCTTATTCCGGAATAAACGGAATAGGGTCAATCGAATGCACCATTAAAGACTGGCTTAATAAAATCAGAATAAACCAATTGCTTTGTCTCTACAGCGTTGAAATTCTCCCTCATGAGCGGTCTTTGGGGTACGAATCAAATTGGGACCACTGGCATGCGACATCGCATTCCAAGACAGGTGTAAGAAGTACCATTCAGCTTGGGGGATTTCTAAAGCCTAGTTTTCATTTAATCGCTCACGATCGCCGTATCGCTGGAATCACTAAAGCGTAGGGTCGCTCTCTATTGCCGACGATCGCCCGATCGCTGAAAAGTGTTTCCATGTAATCGGTGACTTTTCACCGATCCGGTGATTGTAAGCAATCATATGGAAACTAAGCTTAAGTGAACTCGACGTCCAGTCTACATCGCACCAAGAACGAAAACTTGCGAGTTAAAGACAAGCTGAAATAATTTACAAGTTATAAATGTAGTATGAAGTCAAGAGTTTTGATTAGTATCGAGTTTGAGGCGCTTGCACTTCAGTTCTATGCTCTGACACTACACAAAGCACTCAGTTTCTACTCTATTTAAAATATCTTTTTTGCCAAAATATATTGCAACAGAGTAAGCCTCGAACACGAGAGGCTGGGACAGAGACTGTGTCCGCTATCTTGAGCAGATGTTGAACGAAGAGACCTTTAGATTCGAATACGAGTACGACTTCTTAGCTTTTGAACTCGTAATCTGGGTTGCCCAGATCAAGAATAGGTCAGGGAAATTTTTTTTAAAGTCGGGAAACTATGTTTGGTCAGGGAAATCCAAAATTCCTGCCTAATGTAATCAAGGTCAACGCCAACGGACGCAACATTGTTGCGTGTTCTTGGGGGTTTTTGACCAACAATGTTGCGTCCGTTCGCATGGGCCTAAAAGTGTGACCGGTTTCAAACTATACGCAACAAGTGCCAACATTGTTGTGGTACCCTGGAAACGGCCACAACATGTTTGGACCAAGAGTGTTGCGTGTTGTTGGACAACAATATTGCGTCTGCTTGCATGGGCCTCTTTAGGCTGACATAAGCTTTCATTTTAAATGTGACGTCACGTTTTAGCCAAAACAAAATTAAAGGTTAATCTTTGTTTGTTCAATTTACCACAGGCAGGATCAAAGACTTTTAGCGGTTGGTGAGGGAAAAATCGGGGAAGTTTTTGAATCGTGATGGGTGGTAACCCTGTTAGTGTTGACTATACAAGATCTTAGCAACCGCCGTAGTTGCGTTCTCCTGTTAACCCTAGAAGGCATAAGGGGGGTCAATCTGACCCACCCCCTCCATTTTTTGGCTTAAAATTTTTGTTCTTTGACTGATTTCCAAAAGCTTTGGCACAACTGTTCTTCATAATAAGTCACGCAACCCGTGTGTTGACTACAAAATTGGATTTTTTCGCTAAAAATGCAACTATTATTGCCTAAATACTGACAACTTCACTTTACTTCTTACAATTTTGTATATTCCAATCGCTAAACCATGTTTTCTCACCATTTTGAGTGTTCAATTCGAAAATCTGCAATTTCAAAAATCCAAGATGGCGGCCGCAGTGACGTCATTTATTTCGTTTTGGTTGCCATGGACACCAATTAAACACCACGTGGTATCGATTAGTTAAAACTACATAAAACGTTCTTTATATAGACCAAATATCAAGTCAATCGGATGAAAGGTGTCAAAAG